>JAPVRG010276014.1:5078-17636 GCA_029783565.1 Rhagoletis cerasi
TGCGGCAAGACTCGGGGAAAGCCCAGATGGGAAGCCATAGCAGTAGAGCTGAACAGCTTGGGACCACCACTACGTTCATGGGAAAAGTGGTTAAAGGTAAAATAAATATATATTAAGCTTTAATTAATAAAATAATCGGGTATATTTTGACGTAGGTTTGGGCAGATTTGAAAAGCAAGACGAAAAAGAAAATTTCGGAAAACAGGGCAGAATTTCGTGCAACTGGTGGGGGCCCAAACAGTCTGCACATTCTCACGCCACTGGAGGAAGGGGTGGCAAGTTTCTTAAGGTACGATATTTGTTCGGACCCACCAGGTCAAGAAATCGGACACAATGCAATGGTTCAATCGGAGGAAATCCCCGAGGAGCAGGTAACTTGTGGTAGTGATTATATCACAATATCTGGGGAATATTGTGAAATGCGTGAAACCCAGGAGACCGAAATTTCTGAAGTGCAGCGTACTCCAAGAAGAAGAAAAGTTGCCAATTCTACTGCAAATGATAAGAGAATTGCATTACTAGAAACGCAAGTAAATAACCAAACGAAGAATTTTGAGGCAATGGAAGAAAGTGCAAATAATATAAAAAAGAGCCCGAAATACATAGAAAGTTCTGTAAGGAAGTCATACAACCTTCAAAAAGAAAAGCTGGCTATAGAAAAAGAGAAACTAGAATTAAAAAAACAAAAACTAATACTTTTTAAAGCAAAGGTTCAAATAAAAACATACATAGGACTCAGAAACTCAAACTAAAAGTTCAACTATTGCAGCTGCAAAAAGAAAACGTTTCCTCGATAATTTTGTAAGTATACATTTAAGGGCCGTTTTCACCATGTCTGGTTAACACCAACTGCAGGTTAAACATCTTTATCGACGTTACCGACTCACTGATAAATTTTATGGCGTCGATCGCGTCGATAACGATGTTTAACCTGCACTTAGCATTAACCAGAGATGGTGAAAACGGCCCTAAGACTTGAAGGCAAACTTTGTGATTTTAAATTTAATTGAAACGGTAACATACCGTGTTTTGCAAAAGTAGGCAACAAAATTCTACTTAATTTATTTTGTCATCTAATTTGAATGATTTATTTTTAATTATTTTTTATAAAACTAAAGTTCATTTTATATCAGGATTTTGCATATCATAAACTATATAAATCAAAGTTTCTAACTTTGTACAAAACTCTCAACATTTGATAAAAAAAATATTATCAACATTTGCAGTACGATTTGATTTTTTTGTGCATTCACAATCGTTTATTTTAAAGAATTAATTTTTATAAAATACGCTTAAACAAAAGCACTCCGCTAATTAAAACATGGTTTTGCATGTAGAGCTAACCCCCACCTTTAAAACGATACCTTATTTATTAATATTGGTTCCAAATGAGAGCAGAAAATTAGGAACTAACACAAAAAGACCTTACAGAAATAATATATATGATAATACTAACTATAGGTTTTAAAAAGTATTATGCAATGACTGAGTTTAATTGAAAATGAAATGAGCTGTGAAATTCCTATTTTATTTTTTTTATAATGTGAAATATTTTTTATTATTTACGTTAAATTTAAATGTACTTAAAAGTACTTAGCTTTTACTTAGTACTTAGATTTTTAATATTTTATGTTACATTGATTTTAATTTTAACTTGAATTCAGGTAATTCAAATTAATAAAACTGAAAAAAAAACTGGGTTTCAATGAATACGTACAAACAATAAAAAAAAGATTTAAGACTGAAGTCACATATGTTGTAAAATGTTATTTCTTATTTCTACGGCTTCTTGATTTAAATAGCCAGCTTGAATATTGATGTCACCTTGATCTTCATAATAGTTTTCTGGGTCTTGACTATCATCAATTTCTTCATTCGAAGACAACATTGTAAAAAATGCATATATTGTGCAGTGCTGCGCAACCGTTTATTATTTGGGTGGCTTTCTTTGGCTCATAGTGAAGCGCACGAGCACCTAACAAACACCTAAACCGATTTTTCAACACCCCAATCGTGCGTTCCGCAATATTCCTAGCTTTTGCATGCTTTTTGTTAAATAAACCCCCCACTGATCCGTAATGTGGGTTCCGGAATGGAGTAAGCATATATGGCTGTAAAGCATAGCCTGCGTTACCTGAAAATTATATACAAACTTGTTTAAGAGCCAGCGAAATGCCCAATATATTTGATAATAACAAACCTAATAATAAATTCCTTTCACCCCTGCCGTAGTCATCTTCTAATCGGTGTTTTAAAGAAGACATATTGAAAACCGTAGCATCGTGCGTTGCCCCAGGATATCTTGCATTGATGTAACGAATCCTCAGAGCGTTATCACAGACCTGTAAATGAACATATTTAAATAATATTTTCATTTAATATTTTACCTAAATACTTACTATCATCGCGTTTAAGCTAAAGTACCCTTTCTGGTTATAGTAAAGGTGTTGAAGATCCTTTTTGGGGGCAACGATTTTAATATGTGCCCCATCAATGCAACCTATTACGCCTGGAATTCCACTTTTCTCAAAAAAAAAAAAATTTCGCCTTTCGTTTCTCTTCATCGGTGTAATTCATACTTGTCCAATTTTTACATACGTGCTCTTCCAAAGCATGAAAGATTTCTGTCAAAACTAGGGAAACAGTAGATTGGCCAAGTCCAATATTGCTATCGTTTCCTACACTCAGTTGGTAGGATCCCTGAGCACAGAACCTTAAAGTCGCTGCTAGTTTTAAAATTAGGGGTATCGAGGTTTTTCTTACACGAGCTTGTAGTTTGCTTTCCAATGTTTCAAGCAAATATGTAAATGCAGCTTTCGGCAAACGGAAATTTTTTAAAAACCTGTAAAGTTGGTGGTTTAGTAAATTTCTTGGGAAATGTTTAGTTATTTGTAAAATGATTTTGTCGCGTGCAGCGAAGGGGAAGGGGGTGTGGCACATAAAACCCCATTCATTAGAGAGAGCACGATCCAAACTATAAGACAAGTCATCCTTCCACTCTCTGACCCTTCTACAGACCCCCGTGGCCAATTTGAAAATGGGGTAGAATTAGCACTTCGACATAGAAAATGTAAACTCGGTATTTTTGCACATAACACCTTCCATATTGGCCGTCTTAGACCTGTTTTTAGAAAAAAAACCCTCATCAGTCCAACTCCGGCTACGCTGGCCACAGTATTTTTGCGCACAACTTTCTGCGTTGGCGTTTACGGATTAAAACCCTTAATAAGTAGAATTCTCCTTTCTGTCTTCCCCAGATAAGGGGGGCGGAAGCTCCGCTTCTTTTGTGAAAGATATTCAACATTTCATATATATATAACTCCGGCTACGTCATCCACAGTGTTTTTGCGCAGAACCAAAAAACGGCATAATTTATTAATATGCTAGTACTCGGAAATTTGAAATCTTATTTCAAATTAAAGTTTATTTCTTTCACTACACGCGTATGTTAAAGTTTTGAAATAGGGTCACGCGTTTGGACACAAATACCCAAAATCATTGTACAAATAACTAATTGCTTAAACAAGTTGCGTTCCAGATTGTTCACGATTTGCGGATTTTTACAGGAAGCTGTTCCACGGGCCACCTTCCATAAGGTTTATTAATGGCGAAAACAGCTTTTCCTGCAAATCGTGAAGCATCTGGAACGCAACTGCTATTCATAAAATTCACATATGTATGTACATACCCTTCATCTTCCAACTCCAAGGGATTCGACGAATCTCGCAATTTCCTCCTTGCTTTAGCCAACTCTACCAATCTATTAGCTTCCACATCATCTTCCTCATCACTAGAGAAGATAAAAATATGCGCGAAAAATCCTGTTTTATGCGCATAAAATAAGCACTAAAATCAGCGAAATATGCTCAATAAAAAAAACATATGCACAAGATTTCAGTGTCAGTCTTACAATTCCTTTCGCATTAAGCCTCTGATTTTAGCTACTAACTAATTAAAAGCGTGAGCGAGAAAAATTATATAATACAAGTGAATATACTACAAAAAACAAAACGAAAAAGCTAAAGTTCATTCAGTGTATTGCACAGTTGTTAAATACCTTTATGATAAACTATAATTAACTAGGTCAAGTAGACATGAAAGTCTGGTTAATCCTAAATACACCTATTTGTCTTCGTCAAGGCTGTTTTTCGTTAATGCTGTGAGGCTCTGGAATTCCATTCCAGAATCTGTCAAAACTGCGTTGATTGGGGGTAACAACAAAAAGGTAATTCACGGTTATTTTAACACGGTGAATATAATGTGATTGCGATTGAACTCTCTTCTCTTCTCGATCTTTCTGTTTTCTCATTTTTGTGTTCGTCTTGATTTTCGATGTACCTCAAACTTTAAAATTAGTTATAATTATTTATTGTTAGAGTTAAGTTTGCATCAAATTTTAAATAAGCCGTCAATTTTGTAATATCCACCTATTGATGTATTATAAAAGACTTAAAGTCTTACTTGTACACCCTCATATCTTAAATAAATTAAATTAAATAAATTCAATGGCTTCTCTCCAAGAAACAAAAGGACCATGTGGGCGAAAGCTTCGTAGTCGTCCTTTTTTATATTTATGTAAGATAATAATGTTATTATCAGAAGTTAATATATATTAAAGTATTCCACAGTGCGACAGTTTTATCCACTCCTGCTTTGGCTTTTATATTTTTGACGATGTTGGTCAGGTTTGAACATGGCTTCACTTAAACCTAATTTACTAGTTCAAATATAATTCGATCTAAAATGTGTTCACTCTTTTAAAAACTACATTAAATTAGTATTTTAGTTTTGGAAAAATTACTACTATCTGGAAAATCCTAACGAATAAATTAGAAAATTCGTGAAAAATAGTACCAAATTGTCACTTTAGGCCGTCTGGGTAACTTTCTGGTGAGTTGTATTAAAAACCTGAGTACGCCACTCGCTTAAGCGGCTTATTCCTCATGAGGTTGGATATATTCTTGTTCTTTCTTGTGCAAGATGAATGTATTTTCATATAAGGATCTAAACTTTATAAACTTTTTTATAGCAAAAAAGTCTTTTAAATCGCAGTTTTCGGAGTAGCTCATTTGGTTTTTGCAGTAATGAAATTTTTTCCATTTTGCTAGGTCTTTAGCGTCCTCTTTTCATATTCTCCTGCCGGAGGGAGGATCTGAAGTACTTTAGCAAAATAAGGCATCTAATATACATACATACTTATAATTTTCAATGTAATATCTGTCAAAACACTGCGACTAATTTTAGACTCGACTTTATTCCGACTATGAACATGCCTCTATGTAAATATATGATGCTTTTATACGTAAGCGCACACAACACACACACGATTATTAGACTAACCCAACAAATATTTATATATTATATAGCGACTCGTATTCTTATGTTTCTCTAAGGTTGAAGTTGGAACACAATTAAAACAAGTAAGGGCAGCACTGTCTTCGGCTATGGGAGCTATATGTTATAGTGATCCGATCTTTGCTATTTTCACTGTAAGTATTCTGTTGACAATGAGTGAAAACAGTGCAAAATTTCAAGTTCCTAGCTGCATAAATAAAGGAGTTATAACGAAAAGTCTCATATCTGAACAATCAGTTGTATGGGAGCTATATATGCTGTTGGCAACAAGTGAAAACAGTACTAAATTTCAAGTTCCTGGCGGCATAAATGGAGGAGTTATAACTAAAAATCCCATATCTGAACAATCAGTTGTATGGGAGCTATATGTTATAGTGGTTCGATTTTACCGGTTCCGACAAATGATTAATACATTATAAAAATACACTCACTCACCAAATTTCATTCGGATATACAATTTAAAAATACACTCACTCACCAAATTTCATTCGGATATCTCGAAAACTGAGGGACTAGATTGTATACAAACAGACGGACAGATGGACATGGCTAAATCGATTCAGCTCGACTTTCTGATCATATAAGTAAGTATACATTTTGATGGGTCTATCTCTTCTTATTCTGGTACTAACAAACATCGGACCAAAGTTATAACACCATTTCATGCTCATGAAAGGTATAAAAACTGGCGAGAATTATAGAATTCTTTACAAAAAGGGGACCTAGTTCTCGGTTTCGAGATAAATTTTATATACCTAATCGTATTCTAATTTATTTCTAATGTCTAGTATTATTCTAATCATTCTTGTTATTAATTTATATATCTTGAAGAAATAAAACACGTCTTGTTACTTGGCAAATAGAGATGAGAGAGAGATTTTTATTATAATAATCTTTTGACAACCGATATACATTGTAGCTCCTATAGTTATCGATTACAGTATGTACAACACCCTCACTCAAAAGTTATACTTAAAAAATTTGACAGAACAGTTTAAATAAAAGGAAAAGAAAAGATCTGATTAAATGTTTAAGATAAACCATATTGGTTAATAAGCTGAGACAATTTTGAATGATTTACGGGCTTAGTCATGATATCAGCGACCATTTCGTTTGTACTGAGATAATCTAATTTGATCAAGCCTTCAGCCAGCTTCTCGCGTATGAAATAATTCTTCACGTCAATGTGTTTAGTTCGGGCGTGGAAATTGTTGTTAATAGCTAATTTTAAAGCACCTTGATTGTCACAATAAAGTTGTATTGACTTCGGCGCATCTTTAATTATTTCTTCCTCAAAACATTTAAGCCATAGTTCCCTCTTGTATCGCCGCAACTAGAGACATAAACTCAGCTACAGTAGACGATAAAGCAATTGTAGGCTGTATACGTGTAGCCCCCGAAACAGAACCTCCTTGCAGCCGGAAAACATATCCAGTTGTTGAGCGACGTTAATCTTGGCCACCAGCCCAATCCGTGTCACAATAGCCCACTAATTGACCGGCCTTGTCTTTGCGATAGGTCAGCTTCATGTCAATTGACCCCTTTAAGAACCGAAGCACTCGCTTAACTGCAGTCCAGTGCGCCTTACCAAAGCTTGTGTTAAATCGGCTGAGTGAACTGACCGCAAAACTGATGTCGGGTCGGCTGATTTGTGCAACGTACATAATACAACCGATAGCTTCTTGGTAGGGTATCGACGTCATCTCTTACTTCTCCTTCTCGGACTTCGGACACATATCCTTCGATGGACGTTGATTTGGATCCATGGGGGCAGTTACTGGACTACTATCTTCCATATGAAATCGACGTAGGACATCTGATAAATATCGCCTTTGGTCTATAGAGATCGACCCATCATTATTTCGAGTAATGTTCATCCCAAGCACGGATGTAGCAACTCACATATCTCTCATTTTAAAGTGCGTCGACATATCCTTTTTGAGTTTTGTTATCATCGTATTGTTGCTGCGAAAAGTTAAAATGTTGTCGACTTATACTGCCAATATGATGATATTCTGAGATGATTGCTTGAAATAGATACATTTGTCAACCACCGATCTCTTTGTCAATACGGAGTTCAGCTTCACATTCCACAATCTGCTCGATTGCTTCAAGCCATACAAGGATTTGCGGAGATGGCATACCCTATTGGTTACACCCGAAAAACACCGCGGTTGATGCATGTAGATTTCTTCACCTAATTTTCCTTGCAAGAACGCGGTTACCGCGTACATTTGGTGAACTGTCAAATCGAGCTTAACAGCGGTGGCCAAAAGGAAACGTATTGACGAATAGCGAGCAACTGGGGAGTACGTTTCATCGTAATCAATGCCCCTGGTTTGTGAGTACCCCTTGACAACCAGTCGCGCTTTATACCGATCGATATCACCTGTGGCGCTCCTTTTTACTTTGAAAATCCATTTGCTGTCAATAGCCTTCCTCCCCGGAGGCAAATCAGTCAACTCCCAAGTTCCATTTTCAATAATTGCGTTTTACTCAGGTCGCACGGTGTCGGTCCATTCTTCGCTGTCATCACTGTTTAATGCTTGTTGAACTGTTGCTGGTTCACTGGAGTCAACTGTTGCAGCCAACAGTCCCAGGTGCACGACGCTCGCCGCATCATGGCGATTGCTTCCATCATCAGAAAATTGTATAGTAGACACCTCGAATGCAGCAACATCGAAATCCACGTCGCAGAATGAATCACGTTTGTGATTCCCAAGAGTACCGTCTCCTTCGCCCTCACTGAATTCATAAAATGATTCGACTGATACATTATTTGTGCCGTCACTTATGCCAGTGATATCGTTTACACTGTGTGAAGCAGATCGCCTGTTTGATAGCTGTGATTGTTCTTCGCATTGAGTTCGTCCTAGTTCTATAGCGACTTTCGCGGTGTCTAGCTTTTCAATTGCACCTGTTGATCCCTCACTGAGTCCAGGCATCTCGTCATCATCACTTGAATCGCCGTCATTATCGTCAATAAGCTCAACCTTGGGCACAGAACTTCGTGTCTTCGGTAGGAAATTATAATTATTTATAGTGTGATGATCAGTTGTTACCTCTGTGTTCTGGTTTTAGAAAAATGTCCCATCGCAACTCACAATCGTGTGCTTGGTTTTCTGGTTGAACAACTTGTATGCTTTTGACTGCTCGCTGTATCCAAGGAAAATACACATAGACGACTTCGAATCCAGTTTTCGTCGATTTTCTTTTGGAATGTGTACCATTGCAGTACAGCCAAACACCCGTAGCGATGACAAATCTGGTTTTATTTTAGTCCTGATCTCTTCCGGAGTAGTCTTCTTCATATCCCAATATTGTTGAGGTAAATCAGCATCGAAGAGCATACAGCGCACTTTTTCCACTATCGTTCGATTCATTCTTTCGGCGGCGCCATTTTATTCAGGTGTGTAGGGTGCCGTGAACTGATGCAATGTTCCATGATCTTTCATGAATGTTCTGAACGAGTTGTTGCAAAATTCTCTCTGACTTGCCCATTATTTGCTTTTCCGTTCATCGGTATCGTCATACGAACATCTCCAGCACATTTCACGTTGAGGCGTCCACTATCGCCGACAATAATTTCCTTTGATTTCGGCTCGCATAGTTCGCATAAGTTTTTGAAGACATAGTCATGTGGGCAGAAGCTCCAGAGTCAATAAACCACTCATTTGCATTTTCGGTTTTCGCAACGAGCCTTGTCGACATCAGTAGCAAGTTTGCAGATTTCTTTGACTTCGTTGGACATTTATTCGCATAATACCCCTTCGCATTGCATTCGAAACACACAACCGCTTTTTTGTTAGGTTTCCGAGCATTAATGTTTTTCTGCTTTTTTGAAATAAATGCTACTACGTCATTATTCGTAGATTAATGTCTTACTTCTTGTAGCAAGTTTGTGCGTACTGGGTCAGTCGTCAGCGCTTTACCACTATTTGCAAGCGCCATTACCATTGGACGGTATTCGTTTGGCAGGCCACTTAGCATGAATTGCGCAACAATATCATCGGGAATCTTCGTTCCAGGTTTGTCCAATTTTTGTTGTGTGCAACTCAGCTTATTGACGTAGTCCTCCATTGACGAGCAATCAGTTAGTTCCAAACGCAGTCTCCAGCGTTTCCCACGCAGTTTTTGGGTCTGTACAATTCTGCACGTACATATACTAATTTTTGTACCAAGTAGGACTTAGCTACGAATTTCCAGGTGTCATAATTCTCTCGGCCCCTCAATTTTTTGATCTGGTCGATTCCCATCGTAGTAAAACTGCGTGATTCTAACCGCAACAATTATGTGCTTTAATTACCACGAATAGTGTATCAAAAACGAAGAATTCGATTATCAAACGTTGTCTATTTTACTAGTTACGACTTTTTTTTGGCAAAAACGCGAGGCACATTAGAGAACTAAATTAGAATTATAATGTAAAATCAATGTTTCTTTAATTGTTTGCTGGGAAGCTTTGTGCTGCTTAACACACGTACAAACTTACCTACATACATGCCTGCATACATATGTATGCTGCATAGGGCAGCGGCTGATAAGTCGACGAAAAAAGCGAAGAAAACAAAAGCAAAATCACTTCAACTCGGCCTCGATACTTCAGTTGATTTTGTGTGCTGTCATAGCTACACAACCGCTTCTTACTCATGTAAGGCAATCAATTTTAAAAATTTCACACTAAATTTACGCCACCACCGCCCAAGAAGTTTCACTTCAAAAACTATTTTTGTGATAGTAAAACTATACATCCGAATTTGTGAACAATAAAAGCAATTAAAACCTTAATTTCAAAAACAATTACTCACAGTTAAATTGAACACTGACAACTCTTTCGCCTGACATTGGGGTACATATTTGAACTAACTGATGAATTAAGTTGAATTTGACTTTTTAAACAGGGGGAACCCCTCCTATATATAGTTTGGGAATAAAGCCTCTTAAATCCCATTTAGATTAATAGAAATATTTTAATAATTCATTTAACTTATTAAATTATTTGAATTTAAATTTTTAAACACGGTTACCGAACACCCCAAAAATATTCTAAATGTTCAAATTAAAGATTTCTTAACGCTCAATGACAATAATTTTGGCCCCAAGATTTTTAAACGACCTAAAGGCAGAGGTGGCCGCTGTGGTGTAGTGGTAGGCAGTGTGCGCTTCCACTCCGCAGGCCTGGGTTCAAGCCCCGGTCAAAGCAACATCGCAAAAAAAATTTAGAAAAAAAGGGTTTTTCTTAACAGCGGTCGCCCCTCGGCAGGCAATGGCAAACCTCCGAGGGTACTTCTGCGATGAAAAAGCTTCTCATAAAAATACAATCGCCGTTCGGAGTCGGCGTAAAACTGTAGGTCCCTCCCCTTTGTGTGACAACATCAAGGCGCGCGCCAATCTATTATTATTATTAAAGGCAGAGGTAAAGTAGAGCATGCGAGAACTGCTCAGATTTGCTGACTCCACGAACTGGTTTAAAGGGGGTAGAGGTTTCGAAATCTCTGTGGTATCAAAAAGGGCCCAACACGTAAGTCTAATTGTGCTGGTAGAAAACTCAGTAGCTAAGTGAACCTAACGTAAACTAACCTGGCTAGGCTAGCCATGGCCTGTATAAAGGCGATACGTATAAGAAACTCTGATTATGACTCCGAAAGAGTTGATCTTAAAACCATTTGCCAGCGTACAAAAAAAAAAGATAACTTTGATTCAAAATTCTAGTGCAAGTTTTAATTTTTATTTTTTAATATTACATATCCTTCTATCAAAGAGGAACAGAGAATTATTTGATGCTTTTCGAATCAATCAAAATTATAATAACTATATTTCAATTACATAAGTATTCAAAATAAATTTGTATATATGTACATAAATATGTACATACTACTGTACACATACTTATATATACATATTTTAAATGTGTAGATTTATTACATCATTTCCTATTATTATCCGCTGTACATTGCTTGATCTGCAATAAATTCTTTGCAATTTGTTGTGTTAGCAAGTATGTATGTGTGTAAAAAATACATATACTTGCACATATGTACATGAGTATGTATATCTATTTACAAATAATTTCGTAATATTACAATTTGTTTACTCAATTTCATTCTACGTAAATACAAAACTAGTTATCTATATATGTATGTATGTACATCTAAATGTTTGGCAACAACTAAATTCGTTGCATGTTGTGTATTTCTTACGTTGAATTACTTTAAAGGAAGCATATGAACCATGTCACTTATCCATAGGATCTTCGCTCTCGTAAATTATATTACATGTTGAGCCTTTGAGCTTAAGGCGTATATCTCCGAAAGAAGGATTCTAGAAAGAAAAAAATTATAATTATCATTAAGAATTGCGATTAAATATGTATAAGAGAGTACATTACGGCCCCTATTATGGTTCTCAACTGAGTTGAGTTGTGTCTGAGACAACTCAACTCAAATATTTATTGGTATTGCCGTTCACAACTCTTTTCAGTTGAGTGTATACAACTAGATTATTTAAAAAAGTTGTCAATTCGATACAAATTTAGATATTTTACTAATATATTATTTTAATTATACTATTATAATAATTCAAAGCAAAAAAATGGAAATCAGGTACGAATTATTTTTACCGATGAACCCGAGAATACTGGTGCCAGACAACTGAGAGACAACTATCTTTTCAGAGTTGAGTTGAGTTGTGTTCAACAATACCAATTTACAACTTACAACTCAACTATCTTCAAAGTTGTGAATCATAATAGGGGCCTACATTTATACTAAAACTATCAGCCCGCACCCGGTTTTACGCGGGCCGATTTTAAAATAATAATAATAATAATACTAATAATAATAATAATAATAATAATAATAATAATAATAATAATCTATATATAAATACGCCGCAAGAAAATTTTGAACTCCCTTTTTTGAGGGCATCGTTCGCTCGATTTCAATGAAACAAACACCAATTTAAAGGATATAACTTCCTCTAATCCAGAAATGTTAACCCCGTTATATGGGGGGCGTGGCATCTGACATATAGAATAAACTATGAAAATCACTATATCTCTAAAACCAATTATGCTGGGGTGTTGGACCTTTGCACAGAGGCATACAATGTAAATACCGTACTTATGGCGAAAAGTGGTAGATATTGGAAAAGGGGGCGTGGCACCTCCCATATAAACTGAAATTTTCATGTCGCTTATCTCCG
>JAPVRG010276015.1:0-11871 GCA_029783565.1 Rhagoletis cerasi
TAAGAATATACTAATAAATAGGTAGCAACAGATAACTGCAATGACTTTCTTCGTTTTGAGAGCATATCGAGGGCTGAGTGGAAGATCGATCTATCTCAGCAGCCGGTTCGAAAACGCCCTATCTCAGCCGTCGATATTTTCTCATAATTTTCGAAAAAAAATTTCTGCTGCTTCGAGTCAATTGTCAAGTCTTTCCTACATTCTGATGAATAATGAAATAAAAGAGCCGTGAAGGGAAGAAATAGCTTAAAGTAATTTAGAAAAGGACAAGGAAGAAAGTGCGACTTTCCGAAACTGATGAATTAATTTTTCCTGAAAATGACCGTATATTACAAAATCATATCGACTTACAGTGATATTTGATACCCGTTTTATGCCCATAGTGTACAAAATTAGTATATTCGCCGAATTTCTATCTCAAGTCAAAATAACAAGAAGCAAAGTGGTCGATCCAATATGGCGTCTAAAATCTTAAAGCAATATTTTATGTAAAAAATAATAATATGAATGGCTTATTGTTATATTTTTTAAGAGTTTATGCGGTCGCTAAACTCGAATTTGAAATCAAAATAACAAAAAACCAAAAAATTAAAGGAAATATGTTTAATTTGAAAAATATTTATTTAATTCACATAAAATTGAACACTATTATGTTTCTTAATTTAGTATTTCCAAATTTTTAAGTAAAAATACTATTGAATCATAATATAGTCACGTTTATATTTTAGCTTACACTTTGTGTTGGGCAAATCGAAATTGGTTGAAAATAATTAATTTAAAAAAATCTTCAGAAAAATCGGTACGAAATCGCGTCCTAAACAAAATGTCGGAAACGGTCACATTCAATATTTAGTATTATCGTTTAAAATATAATAATAATAATAATAGATTGGCGCTTACACATATGTTAGTGTTTGGCCGAGCTTCTACTCCGATTTGTGCCGTGCGCCTTGATGTTGTCACACAAAGGGGAGGGACCTACAGTTTTACGCCGACTCCGAACGGCGATTGTATTTTTATGAGAAGCTTTTTCATGGCAGAAGTACCCTCGGAGGTAAAAATTAGAAAAAAAAAATTAAAAATTTCATCAACGAAATCTATGGAAAATCAGTTTTTAAATTTCTTCAAAATTTTTTTTTCGGGCAATTTTTTTCAATTTTCTCACCATAAAAAGTTTACTTGGGCAGAGATAAATACAAACCAATAGACAGCTCACATAGAATAATCGGTTCTAGAGTTCCGCTTTGTTTTATGTATAAAGAGCTTTAAATTTTCAAAATTATCACTCCTGGATAAGAGTGCATTTAAATGCCCTTCGATCGCTAAACGCGTTGCAAATTTTACTTAAGATATATATTTAATTCACTAAAATTTTAGACAGGTGGCAACCTTATTTAACAGTTTGTATTTTTTTTTGGCTGAAGCTGGCCTCCAAAATTGGGTTTCACTCAGTAAATTTGATAGAGTGTTATGGAAGATACGGAGCTATATTAGCCGGATGCAGTGTTTTTAGCTTTTACAAAAACACTTTTTTTTAAGAAATTAACAAATGTTAACAACGTGACTATTTTTCGCACGTACGTGGGTTTCACCTCTTCAAAATGAGGTCTCAGTCTCTGAATTTGATAAAATATTAAGGAAGATATAGATCGGTAAAAGAAAAATACCTTTGAGAAATAAGTATATAGAACATAGATTACGTATACGCCATGTATACTTAAATATTGAGATATTCAGGTAGGTACTTTGACTCACTCGCGTTACTTACAAAGATCGGCTCTCATTTCAATTATAAAACGCGATTAGCTTCATAACTCCACTAAAAATATCTTATTACATTAAACGAGCAATTCTTGTATATATATATCAATAGGTTTCTCGGAAACGGCTCCAACGATTTTGATGAAACTTTGTATTCGGATAATGTTCTACGTGTTAATATTATCTAGGTAGGTGTTATTCGTATAAGGTTGCCGCCTATTCGAAATTATTTATAAACTAAATAAAACATCATAATATGGGAATAGGGTTGCCACCTAGCTTTTATGGCATATTTAGTTATTTAAATAATTATTTTGAAAATTGGGATACGATAACACAATTCATGGGCAGAAAAGAAAGCTATTAAACAAGGGTTTCCCTTATAGTAAGTGTTATCCCTTAGGATATTAGTGCAAGGTTGCTACTTATTTTCAATTATCAAAAATTTGACTAAATCAACGCAATATGGACTTCAAATGAAAGGTATTTTTGAGAACTTTAATACAGAAATATTTTCGATGAGGGTGGCCACGTTTTTTGTAATAAAAATTTGTGTCTTATTAATTTCAACGAGCATTTTTTGTATGAAGATATGTACTATGTATACATGGTATATATTCACTTAAAGTTACTCTTCAGACTGGCGTATTTCCAAATAGGGATGCCACCTCATTTTTAATTCAGATATTTATTGGATTTATTAGATTTAGAAATTAAAGATTTTTTTTTACTTAATTTCCAAAATATTCTCATAGAATTCTGAGGCACTAAGTGGGTGTTATATGTGGCATTTTCTCGAGTAAAGCGTCCAAGTACTTTATAAATATTTCTCGCAAAATACTCCTATATATTTATAGTCGTTTTCTCAAGTAGCTCTTAAAATTTATCTGCCATTCAACACACATGTTTTTGAGAACAAAATTTGTGTTTGAAGGACAGATAATTTTTTAATTGACTTGAAAAACGGACCTTAGTTTGGAAAGAGGTATTTGTTTAAATCTTAAAGCTATGTGCATATACACACGCACTTACTCACAGTCAAAGTGAGGCGCTACAAACAAAAAAAAATGTTTTCTTAAAATTCACAATGCATTTCATGCTTAATCAATATTGTGGATTTTTTTATAAAAATATAGTTCGTGATACAACAAAAACCATAAAAACGCCAAAACTTTGCAACAACTTTGGAGGATTTGACCAAATTTCCATTAGTTTTCAGATAGTTTTCAACTTTTTGATCAGATTTTTTTTTAAAATATTTTGGGTATGCAGTCATGTAGCCCATTGAATAATAAGATATAACCCGTAATTTTTTCTTCCTTATGACGTACGCTTCTGTATGGAAGAAAATGGGTGAGACCTTTCAAAAAAAAAAAAAATGTCAAAAATCAACTAAAATTTATTGCAATTTCAAACTAACACTATACTCCTAAACTCCAATGGGCTACAAAATTGCCTGCCTGCCTACCTTCATGAAAGTGAATGGAAATTTTTTCGAAATATCCTAAGATGGTAATAGGTTTGGAATTTTGGTTTTAATGTTTTTTGTTGTATTATCAACTATATTTTGTTTTTTGTTTGAATAAAATTGATTCAGCATGAAACACATGATGAATATTAAGAAAAACACCAATTTTTTTATAGTGTCCCCTTTTGTCTGTGAGCAGCCGTATGCGTGTATGTATATCGTAATGCCAAATAATAATTTCCATTAACAAAAATTAAAAAAAATTAAAGCTATCTAAGTGACCATTATTTGATACCTAAACCTTGATTTTTTATTTAATTTTTAAAAACTTTGAAAAGTATATGCTCTGCAAGCAAAGTTCGGTCATCCTGGTGCTAGTTACCTTAATATAGACAGAGTAGTTAAAAAGCTTTAAAAAACGAACGTTATTCAGTTGTGACTTTTTCATTACAACGCTTTTTATTATACACATAAACTAATTTTTTTATGTAGTAGTTAATTTTAAATTCGATTAAGTCTTTACTGAGTAATCTACTGACTTTTGTACAGAGCTGAATTTCAAAAGTAAATGAGTTAGGGCCTTTCTGTATGAAGGCAACGATATATGTATGGTCTTTATTTATGTCATTCGTGTTGGTAGAAAGTGTTGAAAATAACCTTAAAAACGAAATTTATATAAATGGTTTACAAGAACATGAAAATTTAAATTTTGGTTCTGTGTAAAAGTTTTTCTCAAAAATTCTGCCAAACAAGTTCATACTAATTATGTTTTGATGCAGTTTGAAAGGGTTAAGCTTAGATGTTTAACAAAATAACAAATTGATAGCAGAAGGAAATACATTTTCAATGGTACCTTGAGCATGAAATTTGGTCAGGACATAGCTGAGTTATTCCAAATTGTTGGCAGATTCTCTAAAAAACCTTTATGGAGATCTCGTAGGTTTTCATTCGTCTATCATTGATGCCCTTTTCTGTCAAAAAGGGGATGACATATTTTTGCACGAAGTTTTAAAAAAATACCAAATTTTTAGATTACTTTGGAAAAGCAAGACCTTCTTTTTTGGAGGCAGCCTAATCTATACACTTTTGTTTGCACAAACGGTATACCTACATACTTAGAAAACTTGCAGAGCTCAATCTTAGAGCTCTATTAAATCTTTAAATCTTCATCAAAAGTAAGCAATATCAGAAAAAGCTCTTTGGAAACTCCATCTAACAATAAAAAATTGTGAGGAAGAATTGCTAGAAGCCATTTATAATAATTTCAAAACTAAAACCAAACGCGCATATCCATGAATGGTACGCCAAAAACAGCAAAAAATAAAGAAAAAAAAAAATCATAGATAATATATACAACATCGAAAGCTGCATTGTATATATTTGGGCATATCAAAATACAAATAAACACATAGTAAGTATGCACATATTTCCATGTATGAATATATGCACATATCCGTCTATTCGCAAGCGCATAAACGCGACGCGTTAGCAAAACAAACGAAGAGGAGAAAAAAAAACGAGCAGCTAACAGTGGAAGCGCTCGCGTTTAACCACTTGACAAGACTCAGCGCAAAGCAATGGGGAAAGCAGCGCCAAACTGCCAGCAACCATAACTCGGGTAGCTATGGGGTGGTGTGGGCGCTGTGCAAGTTACGATGACGGCAACAGCTGCACACTGACGTCAACGGTGACAGCAACGATGCAGCTCATTTACATTTTCCAATTAAATCCTTCAGTGTTGTTAGCTTGCTGTCGGTGGGTTTTTTATTCCTGCCTCGGCTAGTGTGTGCGTATGGAGTGTTTGCTTACAAAAACACTCACTTAAAATACAAGTGCCTGTTTGGAAAGTACGTGCATAGAAAGAACAACAGCAACAACAACAACACCAATAATGCAGCTTTGGTTTTGTTTTTACAGCGACTGCGCACATATACATACATACATACACATCCATATATTTTTGATTGTGTCGCGCTATGCAGTTGTTTGTGTTGGTTTTCGCATAAACTAACTTTTTTCGCTGGGACAGTGTGTCTGGCGTGAAATTAAAATTTTGCTTGCAACACACCCGCAACATTAGCCACTAGGCCGGGGAAATAGACAAGGCAGGCGGAGGAAGGGACGAACGGGCAGACATCTGCCTAAGAGCTTGTCAACGCACTTGAAAAGAGACAGAGAGCGAGCAAGCAAAAAAAAAAAGTCAAACAAAAAAGGCAGCCGCAAAAATGGAAATGCGCGACAAAAGCGCAAATGCATACTCACACCAACGCTTGCACTGTGTGCGAACATGTGCAAGTATGCATATAGACTCCCACTAACAAATGTCTGCTCTTTGCATAATTTTACACGATTTGCTTTTGTACTAATTTCTTCTGCTTTTGTCTGCAATAAAATGAGTGAGCGCAAAAAAAAACAACAAATAAAATATAACTCTTCAGTTGACAGTTGAGGTAATGCAAAGTGGTTATTGCTACATGGCTGTTGTTATGTTTTTTTGATAATCTACTAAAATTTTGATATTCTTTAAATAGACACCGGGTTTTCGCTGTTTTTTGTTTGTTTATAACTTTTAAAGTATGGAAATTCTACTTTGACAATAAACGTATGAAAGGCTTGACTGCTTAGGCCTTCGAATAAGCAGCAGTACCACATTGCTAGCTCAGAAAGCAACAGCAGACAGATTTTAGATTAGCTGACTGAGGTTTAAATGTTGAGAAGCATTAACTTATTGAAGCACGAAATTTCGCAGACAAAATTAGTACTAAGACCAGCCAGCAAACCCGTAAATAACAGTGATTCTTATAAAATTTTTGCTCGCAGATTCTGACTTCACCACATTTAATTAACTTTAGTTTTTTATTGATTTTGGATTTGAAGGGTCAGAGTACAGTATTGGCGTTTTCAAAGACAAATGTTTTCTTTGCAAGGGAAGAATGTATGCATACATATGTGGTCCAGGAACTGTCTACTCATCCTCACAGTACTTGTAGCTTCGGCAGCATCCAAGGCAATGGTTTTGGATGTATCCTATATTTTTATAGAGATTTTTCGATTCCAGCTAGCCCACTTTTGTCTAAAGTTCAGGCGGGTCGCCCTTTGTAACGATCTTTCATTTGCTACATCATAGACAAATTCTTTCAAAAGCAGCTTGCAAGTGGTAAAAGGCATACAAATGCGTTCTTTACCTGAAGGAATATGTTTGGAAATTTCAATGGTACGAGCTGGACTGCAGAAGCTTTCACTCTTCCCCACTTGAGATCTCCATATTGAAATTTCTATCTAGAATCATAGTATCAGCACACCAGTTTCTGCTGAGATTTAAACAGATATTTAAAGCTTGATGTTATTCTGACTGCTTCGCTGATACAGATAATACTAAACCGTTGTACTTTGCAAAGTAGTTTAAGAGTGGTCACCGTAGTAAGAGCAGGCTACCATACAAGAATTTATATATGTAGCACATCGGATCTAATAACTACTGTGTATGTCCGGAGGCTTAGGCTTAAACCCCATTTCACAAGGGAACTAATAAAAGTTCGGTAAATTAATGAGATTTTATGTTTTTTGAAAAATCAAAAAAATTGTACGCGTTCTGTAATGATCCTACGATGTGTCGTTCGAAATCTCAGAAAATTTGGTAAGAATGAAGACGAAAAAAGGAAAAAATACTGATGAACCCAACAAGAAATTTGTCATGCAGTTCTTTATGGCTTCCGACGTCAGTTAAAGTCTGCAGAATTTTTTAATGAATTCCAAACTGCATATGTAGAGAACGCATCATATCTTAAGACCATTTGCAAGTGGTATCAAAGCTTCCAGACGGGAAATTTTTCCGTGTGGGACGAGTGTCGAGAATGCATAAAATTTTCGACAGGCGAGCCTAATGTAGCTCTCGTGAAGGCAAAAGTTGACGGAGATCCACGAATTGCACAAGAAATTATGGCTAGTGAATTGGACTTGAATGCCATGGTAGTACCGCGAATATTGCGGAAGGACCAAAGGTACACGAATAATTCTGCTCGATGAGTGCCACGAATTGTGAATGAGAGTCCAAAAGAAGATAGAGTCCGTTTTGCTCAATATTTCCTAAGAAAGTTCGAAACAGGTGACGAAGCTCGGTTTTATAACAGAGTCAATAATACGGAGCCCACAAAGAGCAAGCCCGCCTGTTAAAGCCAAGCAACAAAAGTGAGCAACGAAATTTAGAAAAAATTGTAATTGTTATTTCTCCAGATTTAGCTCTGACAGTAACTGCCAAGTGGTATAGTGAAAGCAGCTTACTAAAAGTGTTGGAAAATTTGTTGGCAAATTGAAAAAATACGAGGAACTGAGACCACAGAAATGCACCAGCATACATTGCTGAAAGACGCCTTCTGGCGTCAGAGAAATTCACTCGTCACCGTATACCCCGGATCTGGAGACGTGTGATTTCTAGTTATTTGCAAAAATTAAAAGAAAGTTGGAAATAATAATGATACAGTAGATTGGCGCTTACACAATATGTTAGTGTTTGGCCGAACTTCTACTCCGATTTGTGACGTGCGCTTTGATTTTGCCGCACGAAGGAGAGGGACCCACAGTTTTACACCGACTCCCAACGGCGATTTTATTTTCATGAGAAGCTTTTTCAAGGCAGATATTCACTCGGGGCAATTTGGTGAGTGAGTGTATTTTTATAATATATTAATCATTTGTCGGAACCGGTGAAATCGGACCACTATAACATATAGCTCCCATACAACTCATTGTTCAGATATGGCAATTTTCGTTACAACTCCTTTATTTATGTAGCTACGAACTTGAAATTGTGCACTGTTTTCACTCATTGTCAACTATAACATATAGCTCCCATATAACTGATTGTTCAGATATGTGATTTTTCGATATAACTCCTCCATTTAAGCAGCTAAGAACATGAAATTTCGCAGTTTTTCACATATTATCAACGGATAGCTAACAGTGAAAATGATAAAGACCGGGTCACTATAACCTACATCTCCCTTTCAACTGATTGTTCAGATATAAACCCGAACAATTTCGTGAGCTACTTACTAATTAATCATGCAAGATCGGTGATCTATAAGGAATGTTCAGATATAAGTTTTTGCGATATAACTCCACTATCTGTGTAGTTCACTGTTTCCATCAATTTGGTATAAGTAATGTGTAGCTCCTAAAGAAATTAAGGGAGAAGTTAAGTTTTTTGATGTTCATGAAAGGTATGAAGCCTTCGGCATAGCCGAAGACAGTGCTGCCCTTACTGTTTTTATTTGAATTTGATATGGAAACTGACAGAAGCACGAAAATCATTTTTCACTCAAATTGCTGGTGAAACTGGCACTGTATGGAGTACAAATCGTTTGATGCGGGCTATCAAACTAATTCAGAATTTCCTGTGATATATAGCTTTAGGAATCGTTGGTTGGCTAGAAATTACACACGCAATTCAAGCGACGGCTTTAAAGGAATTTTTATGAACTTAGAAATTAACCACACCAGAGAATAGTGAAATATGAAGATCATAAGAAAGAACATTTTTTAACAAGACAGCCGCATTATTGGCTTGAAAAGAATTTACACAAATGCGCATTTACAATTTTAACAATACCCAATTTCAATTTTCATCACACGTCAAAATGGCGTTACCACCTACTTTGAGATGTGCCGATGCATAAAACTACATGCATACTTATGTATATAGACAACGTATTATAACAAGCGTGCAGCTAAAATTTTCTACTATAAGGCGGGGGTAGAGGCAAAGAGCGAATAGGAGCTATAAATGTGAGAAACCAATAGCACACAATACATACACACATACAAACGTTTTTAACTCAAAAGCGAAGACGAGGATGTGTTAAGAAGAGCAATAGCGCAATTTTGGCGTCCTCGGACTCGTTACATATCCTGCATCCATTCGATTTTCCCTGCGCATTAATGCAATATTCATGCAATTTGAAATTTAATCTAGCATTCAACATTATTGTAACGTCAAACGCGAATAGCTGGAGCGCCGCTAAATATACTATGAACATACAGCGGCGAACATATAGATAGGGAAGATACATTTAAGCATTTTTCGGCTATTTCCCTTTGGTTTACTTGATGTTTCTTATTTTTTTTTATATATGTTGCACGTTATCTAACAAAAATGATGGGTGTCAAAATTTCAAACTGTATGCAAAAATTATGAAAATTCAAAGTTTCATCAAAATCTTGAGATTTTTAACTGGATTTTTCAGAAATATGCTGAATATGCAGTTTTGTAGCCTATTAAATTTTAATATAACAAAGTGCAAGTTTGAAGTAGCTAGGACTTACCGCTTATTTTTGGCAATTTTTTTTGGGAAGGTGTTGGCTAGAAGAAAATGCGTGAAAAAAATTGCGAAAAATCAACAGTAAGTCCTAACTACTTAAAACTTGCACTTTATGTACTAAAATTTAATAGGCTAAAAAACTGCATACCTAAAAGAATTTAAAAAAATGTGATTAAAAAGCCTAAAATTTTGATGAACATTTGTTAAAGTTCGTCGAATTTTTATAAATGATGGGGTTAGAATCACAAGGGTCTAAGTGAAATTTTTTTAAAATATAAGTTATACCCATATTTGTATAGTTAAATTTAGTGTTTGTTTGATGACAAAGATATCCAAGTTATTTCGGACATTGTAGTGCCATCTATTGGCCGCGCAATAAACGTACTAAATGCATTTACCTACAATTTACAATAAGTAATCAACTTCAACCTTAATTATCTCAAAACAGTGTCAGACGTACTTAGATCCATTTGAGTCTAACCCCTTCAAATGTTCTAGAAAGTTTGAAATTTGTTTAAACGGTTTGTTTTAGGTAGTAAGCTATATTTTCATAAAAAATAAAATTTTTTGAAAGAAAGAAAAATAGCTAAAACTTGCTAAAATGTGCCGTCCATATTTATATTTTCGCCACCGTATGTATAGTTACATACCAGTCCTAAATGGCTATAGAAAGGAAATACGAGTAGTGGAGCGAAATCCAGCCTGTGAATGGCAAATAACAAGCACTGAGAAATAGTGTACGACAACGAAAATATGAAGCTAGGAATGACGATGAGCGTAATATGATCTGACAGCGCTTACAAGCACCCTGCTTATATGAAAGTATGTGCGCTTATATGTATATACCTGTTAGCAGCGAGTATAAATGCTTTTTTGTTGCTCTTGTGATTGTTATACAAATTGTCGACATGACAGCGCGTACACAGCGCCTAGTCTCACTGGAACGGCCTCAAAACTTACAAAAGTATATTTTTCCTTTCTTATTGGGTACTTGAAGGTTGCAAGAAATAGGAATTCTGGATACGAGAGATTGCTATAAAAAGCAGGTAATATGAACTAAAGAAGTATTTTGTGAGCAGTTGGTGTACAACGAAATAAATCATTATCAGTTTTCGTATATATGTTTAGAGATGCGGCAAACCTACAATAAAAGTTGCAGTACAGTGGCGATGTAGAAATATTTTCATTTGTTTAAAACATACCTACGACTAATGGTTGGATTCATGGTAAAAATATATGAAGGTAGTTTCACTTCGAATTTTTTCGATTAAAATCAAGATTATTGACATCTATCATTTTTCTGAACCATAGATACGGCCCTGCCACATTTTTAAATAAAAGTACACGAAATCACTTCTCTGTAGAAAAAGTACATACATAAGACACATCTTTTCTCATTTTCTCTTTGACTCTGTGTATTTTGTTGTTTTTTAGATTGCTATTCAAGTTTTTTACCCTGAAAAATGTTCTTCCCATAAAAAACTTGCTAACCATGTTTACATTGCAGTTACAAATTACAAATTTTTCATTAAATTTTGTTCTGTTGTCATAGTGTCCCATTTTAATTAACAAAAACTCAGATAATAAATTTACGAGGGCAACTTATGATCTCTTTGCTCTGAAGTTTTATGTTAAAATTTATAAACGATATACCCGGCAAAATTTTCTAACCCGCGAACTCAACATTCTTTAATATATATCCTTACATATATACAGGGTGTCCCAGAAGTAACCTGCCAAACTTGAGGAGAAGGTAGGAGGGGATGAGCTCCCTGATAGGCAAACATTTTTCAGGTAAAAGTGTCGCCGTTTTTGAAATTTTAAAACTTTTTTTGAATTAAAGAAAATACATTAAGAGACCGATTTTTATATTAAAAAAATTAACGGTGACACTTTTACACTTTTAACTAAAAAATTTTTGCCTATTAGGGTAGCTGCGTACATAACATTAGTGTCCAAATTCAAAATTCTTCCAAGGACTTTTAAATAGACGGATATTCACTGTAATATTGCTCGCTACTCGTCTCCCACTTACGATTCCCTGGAACATTTTTCCACATTCATATAAGAATATTTATATATTTTGCAATTCGTAATATTTATCAATAAATATATCGATAACAATATGGACAACTGTATCGATAAATATACCGATAACAATACCAATAAATATAACGATTGAGAAATCGACGAATTTATTGATGAATATATCGATAACAAGATCGATTATTGTATCTATAGCAATATCAATAAGAATATCGACATACATTTAGGAAGCATTTGTTTCCGTCCCAACTATTTCCGTATGCATAATTTCCGTTGCAT
>JAPVRG010276021.1:0-16543 GCA_029783565.1 Rhagoletis cerasi
TTGACTTACCAATCGCTGCGAACGACGTGATTTGGGCGTAGTTTCCGGCGATGAAAGCTCATCTGGTGCTGCCCAGTGCTCGGTGAATTCACTAGCCGATCGTGCTAACGACGGATGACTAACCGACCGATGGAACGAGCGTCTATCTTCATCATCGTAGTACTGCATTGGATAGAATGAGCTCGCATCCGAAACATTGTCCAAGTGATCGGGTCGTCCAAAGTCGACCATTACCTCGGACATTGAACGGAAATCATTTTGATCGGTGTGATACGATGTGCGCGATGAGCGACGTGAACGCTGTATATTAAAACTATTATCACGCAATGGCATGCTGGGATCTTGGCGTATAGTGCGCACAGAGGAACCACCATCGCTGTCGTATTCATACAAAGTTGGCAAGGAGCTACGACGTGAGCGAGTATCCCACGGTTGTGTCTTCTTTGTGCGTTTGGGTGCGCGCATTTCCACATCCGTATCGTCGTCGACAGGTGGCGCCAGTATACGGATGATAACATCCCAAGTTTGTGGCTCAAAGATACGCTCATAGCGTGTGTCTTGACGAATGCGTTCGAAGTCTTCGCGCACCACGGCCGCTGTGAGCATTGTACGCAATGAGGATTCAGTGGTGATTATCTCTTTCCATTTGGCCTTGTCGTCATAGCTGATGTAGCGTGTGAGCGGGTGAACGCTGGAATGCACAGAACTGGCATCGTCAGCTTCTGAGAACTCTGGCTCTTCCAAGATACGTATCAGCACATCCCAGTTGGGCACAGCCTTATCTTCGGGGGGCATTTCAATGGGTTTCATATTGCCCACTAGCTGCGGGCTGGTCAGCTTTTCTTTGTTATCATAGATTTGTTGCGGCGGCTCTTTGGGCACAATTGGCAAGCTTAGTTCGGAGCGCTCCATCTTAGGCGTTAGCGTCATGCCAGATGCGCTTGAAATATCCGAGAAGTTCTCCCACCGTTGCTGCTCACGCTCGGTCGGATAATTGCGTATCTTAACATCCCAGGTTGGATCCGGAATCGGTGGTGGCAATGGTTTCGGCTTCGCCTTATATTCGGTTACACGACGCTTATGGCTCTCAATATCTTCAAACGTTTTCTTTTCCGTAATGGTGCGCAAATACACATCATCCACAGTATGGGATGTGACCTGTGGTTTTTTCACCACAATCGGCGGTTCTGGCGGCAGGTACTCAGCTTCGAAGAAGTGTGTACTATCGACCATTTCACCAACCGAGTGTATATCAGGTGCCTCGGAAGTCATATCCGTTACTTCACTGGCAGTTGGTGCATCCGTAAAGTCTGACCAAGTCTCCGGACGACCGTCGACCATTTCGTGGTGTGTGCGTGCATAAACAGAGAACACAGGCTCTGGTGGTGGCGGTGGCGTCACTTCCACAGTGTGCTTGGGTGCCGGATGCAATTCAGGAACATATGTGAACTGACTGTGTACAGTCTCCTGTTGTGGTGGCAGTGTGTCCATAGTCATAATACTTTCACGGTCTTCATGAGTCTCCATAATAGTCGAAAGGTTGTTGCGATCTGGGCGCAGTGTGGCGATACTTTCGGTGTCCGAGGTAACAGGCGAAGGTGGTGGTGGTGGTGACTTCTTGACACGCACTTGCACATCGAACTTGGGAGAAGAGGACTCCTTGACGGCAATCGGGTGACGAGGCACTGATGTGGCTAGCGCATTGGCAGCCTGCAGCTCCTGAGTATGGCCATAGTGATCGCTATAAATGCTGGAAGTCTCTTGAACAAATGCACGATTTTCAAAGCTACCTGCGGAGCTGAAGGGCAGTGATCTGTGCAAAGAAATAAAAAGCAGGTCAAGTTTATCATACTTTGGAAAAAACATGATTTCTTACGTACCTCGTATCGATTTCTTCGATTTCGGAATGTGATTCGCTGGGGTAGTCGGAAGGTATGAGCGCACCCTCGCTACCTGAGGAGCTATGCACAGCCGCCATGGGCACAATAGCGCGTGGTATTTTAACGCCTTCAAAGGCACTAATATTACCCATGCTACTACCGCTAAGCTTGGTGATTTCCGAACCACTTCCCATGGACATTGGAAGACGGCGAACAACCGGTATCGGGCGACTGCGCAGACAATAGTATGAAACAGCCAAACCAAGTAAAAGTAATGTGAGGAACATGATGGCGCAAATGATGAGAAGTAGCTGTATGCCTTTGAGTGGTGGCTGCACCACTGAGCCAGTGACAATGGGATTCAAGCTGAATTAAATTTGAAAAAAATCAATTAACCAATGAAGAAAGATATGTAATACTAAGACTTGTAGATGCACCATAGAATTATTTTCTGATCGGATATTTATAATCAGATTAATACTAACGGCAAAGCGACCAATTTAGTTATTAAAATCAAACTTATGAATCAGTGATTAGTATATATAATTTTCGAGATATTTTCGAGCAGAAATAAATTAAATAGTTCAGGTTTTTAGTTTCTTGGTAATTTTGAGACTTGTCGGGAGTTTCTGGTTGTTTTGCGAGTTTCTCAAAACTTTTATGATTTTTAATGATTTGTATTGGAAGAGTTCAGAGTTATTCCAAAAAATTTCAGTATTTTCGCGGTTTTTCGTTTTGTATTCGGAACTTTTCGGAATTAGTCGAGGATTTTCGCATTAAATGGTACAATTAAATACTCATTTTATTTATTTAATTATTTTGTAAAAAAGAGTCAAAAAATGATTTTTTGTGTTAAAAAATAGCAAGCAAACATTTCCTATATCATTACTTAAAAAAAAATGCACAAATCTCCGTTTTTTAGATCGAATCACTAAAATTCCTCAGTTTAAAAAAAAATTTTACCTCTTTAATATGAAATATATACTCGTTACATTCTTTGTATTTTCTACTTACATAGGTGCAGGTAAAGCTGGTGGCAGTGATGGTATGGGCGGTGGATAGCGACAAACGATCGTAATAATCTCATCGCCATCCATTTCCAAATTGGCGTGGAAGCGTACGATTATATTGTTGGTAAATACGCGTGTAGGATTCTAAAGTATATTTTCAGCGGTAAAATTTAAATAAAAATATACAAATCATCGATGTCTTTGCAAAACCGCCTATCCTAGTGCACTCAAATTTTAAGGCCGTTTATTTATATGTCATTTTACAAATTTGTTGTGGAAATAACGATTTTACGATTTTTATGCATGAAACTCTGTGTATGGAGCTCAGGGTTACCAGGTATAATTTTTGTCATTATGGCGATTTCGGCGGTTTAGGCAGTTTAGGCGGCTTTGCAACTGGTAGATGAGAGGTTATGCGGATATAAATTAGAAAACCTTACCTGTATAGTGCCACATCCTTTAAGTGGCAACTCCAATCTGTAACTTAAAGCGCCCTTGCCACTGACCCGACAGGCGCTGCTGCGATCATAATCGGCTTGTATGATGCCATGGAAAGGTTCATTAAATTTCATATCGACCTAATTAAGTATTCAATTAAATTAGTTAAAAAAAAAAAAATATATATATATATATATATGTGACCCGGCCTATAAAAAGGTGGCTTATGACTCAAAAAAGAAAGGACTTCCTAGTTTTCACCACGTGAAAGAGCGTCTCAAAAACTATTGAAACCATGTCATGTCATGTTTTGAGTCTAAAGCCACCTTTTCATAGGTCGGGTCACATATAATTATGACTTAACTCACTTGCATTGAACCGGCCGCACAATTTAACGCTGCTTTTGTGCGATTCAAAAAAATAAGCGGACTAATATCATCTAATTTTGTGACCTGAAAAATAAAGTCACATTAAAAATTTGCTCACTAACTATGCATAAAGTTGTATAAATTTTTATCTACATTATTCGACCTCCAGTGCATTAAAGCCTCTCACTGCCTCATTTAAACTAATAAGCTTTGCTGCCTTACAGCTCATCACCCATTTAAAAGCGAATGAATGGAATAAGTGTTAGACAATAACGCTTGCAGCAACCGCAGTGTCATTGTTTTCTAAATAAGCGTAAAACCTAAACTTGGTATCATTGCCCCGCATCTAGGCAACATTATATAAGACTTGCTGTGGCATCCAATGACTTCCTGGCACAGAGACACAAAACTATACTCCATTGAATTTTGTATGTGTATGTACATATGCATTTTCACACAAAACACAATGTACCCATGGCAACTTTAAAAACAAAGCATATTTTGCCTTCCTACTTGACTAGCTGACATTCAGTTCATGATGCTGCTGAGAGCATTGAAAATTTACATGCGCGCGGTTTTATGCCAAGCAAGTAGCGAGCTGGCGGAGAGAAAGTATTTAGTAATTAATTTAAATAGAAAAAAACGACTTGCATCGTATTATTTTGCCGTGCCACAGGTAACTGTGGAGTAATAGTTAACCAACCTACATAGAAAAGCTGTAAGTAAAATCTGAAATGCAATGAGAATGGCGGGAAATTCATCCATATGTCTACATGAATGGTATGTACGTATAATGAATAGAAGACCTAAACGCTTCGAAATTTAAGGTTGCCTACATACTTCCACATATATGTATGTACTTATGGGATTGTTTCCCTAGTAGTCGTAAAAAACAATATAAATTAAAGTTCTATCAATAACTGAATGAAAAAATCTAAATATACATATGACAGCCACATTTGGTATACTAACGGCTCCAAGACTTGCCGCAGCGTCGGAACAGGAGTCTACGGCACACAACCCAGAATGCTCCATTTCATTATAATGGGGCAAGGTCAGTCTGTTTTTCAAGCCCAGGCAGTATGTAGAAAGTGGGCCAACCAACAGAAACAAATTCATGAACTCGAACAGCAGATTCTTAAAGCGCACGAGGTCACCTCAAAGCTGGTGTGAGAATCCTTTCAGTTTTTAATATCTATTACAACCAGGAACCGGGCGTATCTCGTTTGGTTACAGGGACACATTGGAGTCATGGGCAATGAAGTGGCAGATATTCTCACCAAAAAAGGGGCTGCACAAGGATTCATAGGCCCAGTGTCCTTTATTGTTTTGTCATAGAGCTCCATTCGTTATCTGGGCGAAGAATGGAGCGCAACATTACTGGACAAATACGCAAGGTAACATACAGGCTAAGCCCTTCATTCCAGAATTACCAATGAGGAGAATTGACGCACTTCTTTTCTTAGTGGCCACTGCAAGGTAGCGAAACAATTGTCTAACGTAGGAGTTGATAACTCTGATCAGTGTACGTTGTGCCACGAAAAACAGGAAACAGCAGAGCACATTATACTCTTTGCTGCTCAGGTTTACCGTAGCTAGAAGGACACGACCTAAGTGGCATTCAGCCAAGAGACTACGCGAGACTTCTTATCAATACGTGGATCAAAGAAGACTAGTGGCCAAATAAGGTTTTGTTACAATGTATCGTTTGTCGATCGCGGTACGTTGGGGACCTGATATCTAAATCTATTCTAATCTAATCCATCTTTGAATTTCTCGCGTAGTAACCTTAAATACCACACTGCCGCTATCAATTGCCATTTGTTAGTATACTGATTTCGAAACTTGAGCAAGCTGCGTCATTTATTTATCGCTTTCGGCGATTTATATATTTTCCTAATCTGGGGAAATAAAATTTTTTGTTCTTTACAGACAGCTCTATCTCATCCCTGCCTTGCTTTTTATAAGCCCATCTGAAGATAATATTTTTTTGTAGCAGTTGGAATTGGTATTGGCAACACGGTCATAGTAGCATTCTTGACAAGCTTATCGAATCAGGGAAACAATCAGATTATATACCTCCTAAGATAGACTTCAAGAAAAAATTTCAGGTGAAGTTTCCTTCTAGACGGGATTGGGGTAGGGGCAGGATAGTCGAGGAGTATTCCACTGAAGTCTATACTGACGGGTCCAAAATGGACTGCGTTGTAGATGCGGGGGTGATCTCCGAAATATTGAATGTCTCTCTCTCTCTTTCCGAGCAAAGAATTAGAGACGAACTGCGTAGGAATGCGAAAAGCATACATCTTCTCAGATAGTCAGGTGGCACTTCTAGCACTTGCCTCACCAGTAACCAATTCCAAAACTGTCAGAGATTGCAAATGTGCGTTAAGCTCGACGGCCGAGTTAATAGATATCTCCGTCATCTGGGTTCCCGGCCATAGGAACATATACATACACAAACCTGCAAAACTGCCAGAAACATATGGCCGCGTTATGACAAACCAAAGACAGAAGAACTTCTAAAGAGGTCGATGAAAGATATAGTCAAGTTAACAGCCACGATAACGGGACATGGGCCCATTGGCGAACATGCGGCTAAAATGGGCCTTCCGTACAACCCCTCGGTGCCGTAGCTGTGATCTTGTGGAAAGTAAGGAAACGATCCTACACTATCTTTGCGAGTACCCAGCATTGGCACGAATAATGCATCACCCACTCGGGAGCTTTTCCATCCAAAATCTTAGGGAGATCTACAAATGTACCATTACAAGCCTAAATAGATTAATCGAAAAATCAAAATTGTTTTAAGGAGAAAGCGTATCAAAAAAAGCAGTAATTGGGTCCTGGGTATGTGTTCAGGCGACGCTTCTACCAACTAACCAATCTAAATGGAGTGAAGCCTGGTCCGTTTGGGAAACTTTTGCACAGGGCAAGGATGCTTAACTGAAGCATATCCACGAGCTGGATTTATTGTCCAATAGCAGTTCATACGACAACAATAATTTGTGAGTAGATAACAAAAATGTGCTCGCGAAAATTCCAAAAATCAAAACCTTGCTGCATCCGTACAACCACTACTACAACAATATAACATAACCAAGTTGTCCGTCTCATAGTACCTAAAAATTCTTGGCATTTACCTGCAGGAAATACTACAAGAAAGCAGATAGCGAAACTTCAAAACGTGAAAGCCTAACCTATGCTTATTCTTGGTTGGTGCTGTAACTGCCTAAACGATTCTGTACGAGTCCAGCTATGACCAGCCTTGTAAGCTTATTTATGCAGCTCGGGCATAGCTGGAAAGAATTGAAAGCCCCATTAGTTATACATATACCTCCCGAGGTTCTACGATTTTAACGCTAACATTATTGCTTTTGCTAATTTCCTCATTAAATTCAAATATTATTCTATCTAGGGTGAATTTGTCCTAATTTTATTGAGCATAAAATACTTATGTAATTTACTTTTACTCCAATAGCACACGTACCTTTCCGTCCAGTGTCGCCTCCTCGGGCAAGCCGTTTGTTGTGTAGTTCCCGCTGTCGCCTTGTTGCACATAATTCGATTGAGCTCGCACGCCATTGAGCTGTGTTGTCGCACAAAGCGCTAGCAACAGACACCACAGGGCAGGAGCTGCGCCCATTATCGTTGAATATATTTGTCGTGCGGAAACTTTAAATTTTCTTTTACTATGGTAATGAAATTTTAACATCTGAAAAGACGAAATAAAAGTAAATATGTATATGTATGTAATGAGAAGTGTCTTACAAGCCAAAACAAAAACATAAATTTAACGCTTATAGTACGTACTTACATATATATATGTATATACTTAAAAAACTGTTGCGCTAAGCGCTCATTTATTTGACCATAAAAATACTCACACTATGTAGATAATAAGACTCAAGAATAGTTCAATAAAAGCCGCCATAGCGCGGACGAAACTGAAGAGTTGCTATAGACCGACCAGTAAACATGAATACATTTACGTAGTCGTGTAGTAGCTCATATGGAAATGATCAGATTTTTGTTACACCTCGCAACGATTTCAGTGTTTTGCTAGCCCTTGGTTGTTCGCACCGCATGTGAAGTAATCAAATTAAATCGAATTGTGTGGGTCGTTGGTTTGGCTCGTAAACCAATGTACTCTTAATTTGCCTGCTCACAAACTCACAAAATAGCGTAGATCCTAATTCTCAATTTACTTAACCACTTAAGTACGTGCACATATGTACATACATATGTACATGCTAAGGTAAAATTCGATTTACCTCTGAGTCAGGCGCATGCTTAATAGCTTTTTAAACATTAGCAGTGCGCTTAGAGAGAAACACAAAGTTAACCCTTACGTATTTCGAAAAAATTTGATTCAAGCTTCGAGGAAAGTGCTTTTTATTCTTCATGGTATCTAACTTTTTAATTTCAGGGAGAACTCGTTTTTGTTTAAACTAACGTAGAGAATTTTTTTTACATACATACATACATATGTATATATTTGTGTTCATTGTAGAATAAGCAAACTATACCCAACAAACATTTCTGTAAATGTTTTTAAAAGTAAATTAAAGTAAGCTTGTTGTATTAAGTGTTAAATAAGCATTTTCAGTGTTAAGTTTATTTTAAGTTTTTGCCACAGTATACAGTAATCCAACTTAGCAAAACAAAAAATGAAAACATGCTTCTTTGAAAATTTGTTTAATTGTATTGGTTGATATTTGCTCACAAGTTGTCAATTGCGTTAACCCAAATGAAATTCATTTTTAATATTTTCTTGTGCTAGATGCGCAGCACATATCTGTGAAAAATATTTTAAATCGGCTAATGCAAAAAAAGCAAAAAGCAATACAAGAAAAAACTTGCTATCAATAAAAAACTATAAAAAATGGCAATGTTAATTAGAGAGTTTTATAAAAAAGTCAAATTACTACTTAAACTTTGCCTCCAAAATCATTAAATAAGTAGGTCTACCACGCTTTCTGAATTGAAAAATCTAAGGATATGCCACTTAATTAAGTACTTTATTGCCAATGAATTTGGTTGTTAAATTAACAATTCAAATGTATCACCAACAAATTGTTGGTACTTTTGCACCAGTCGCTGCCTGTGGGTTAATGACAATAAACTCCTATACACATACATTTTTTCATGTATTAATTTTCAAATAAGCATATTTTCAATGGCTGCTTTATTGTGTACTGTGAGTTTTTGCAAATGTTTAAAATTCACTTAACTTTAAAAGTGAAATGCAACTGCGTTCGACAAAACCATGAAAACATACCTTCTTTTAAAAATTTATTATAAATTTATATTCAAGGTGCCTTTTCGGTTTTTTACGTATTTTTTCAAGCATCTTATAAACCAAAATCAGCGTTTTTTAAGCTTGATGTTTATTTTCGTTAACTTTTGTTTGTTGGGTATTTTCAAAGGTCAAAAATTTTTTATTTCTAACATTTGTTTTCTAATTTTATTTCCTTATAATTATGGATCGCTCTACATAGAATGTTGAAAGCAAAAAGTTTACTGTTCTGAATCAGATAAAATGGTTACAAATGTTCACAGTTTGCATTTATTTTTCTTTCGAATTTTTTTAGTAGGTCTAATGTATCCATTCGGCCACATAAGGGTTAAATGTTCATACATAAAAATAAATGTTTGAGGAATTAGGTTAGGTTAGAATGGTGGCGGCAAACTATTACGCCCAAGTAGCAACTAAGTGCCATTTTGATACCATATACCTCGAATGAATGTATTAGAACCAACCGGCGTGGTTGATGAAGTTGAGTATGTTGTGGAGACTTATATCAGATAGCTCTCGTAACGATGTGAACTCATATGCTCCTAGCATGGTTTTTCTGCCCCTCATTAGAGCTGGACATTTGCAAAGTAGGTGTTCTACTGTTTCCTGCTCGTTCTCATCTCTGCAGCTTCTACAGAAGTCGTTGTAGGCGATTCCCAGTCTTCTCGCGTGGGTACCAACTGGCCAATGACCCGTAAGAGTCGCCACAAGCCTAGAAACGTCAGGTCTGGGTTTCCTTAGTAATTTGTGTGTTCTCTCTGGGCTGTACACAGGCCATCAGAGTTTGGATATACGGCAGCCTGCCGCAGAGCGCCACCTATGATATGCTTTCTGGAGATTGTGAAGAAAGATGTCTCTATACAAGGTTCCAATTGGGGGTGAGATCCGGTCCTCGATCGACACCAATGTGGAGCCCTCCCTGGCTAACTCGTCTGCAGCCTCGTTTCCGGGGATGTTGCGATGACCAGGGACCCAAACCAAATCTAAATCGAGTTGACTACTTACTGAATTCAGCAGCATCCTGCACTCTTTGATTAGTTTCGACCTTGTCGTAAAAGACGCCAAGGCCTTAATGGCCGCCTGGCTATCTGAGAAAATGGCTACGCGCTCGCCCTGACGTAAGCCACTACGTTCTAAGAGACGGCAGCCTTCGGCTATAGCGAATACTTCTGCCTGGAAAACACTCGCAAAATCGGGCAGATGGATTGATTTTTTTACTCCCAGGGACTCAGAGTAAATACCTGCTCCAACTCCGCGTTCCATTTTGGAGCCATCGGTGTACATATGATGTATCCACGTAGAGATATCAAACTCCCCGTCCCAGTCGGCTCTCGACGGAAGAATGACCCCGAAAGGCCTGTGAAACTCTACTTCAGGTCGAATGTAATCGGTTGCTCGCCTCAACTTAGGTGGCAATCGAGAAATTATACTGCTATGCCCGATCGTTCTTTCTTTCCATATACCCAGTTCTCTGAGCCTTATAGCAGATAGTGATGCGGCGTGCCTTATGTGAAGTTCTATAGGAAATAGGTTTGTAATAGCATTGAGGGCATCCGTAGGGCAAGTTCTCATTGCCCCTGTGGTCCCGATGCATGCAGCTCTCTGAACTCTGCCTAAATTCACATGATTATACTGGTTCTTTAAGGCTGTCCACCATACCAGAGAACCATAGCATAGGATCGGACGAACCACCGCCGTGTACATCCACAGTACGACTTTCGGATTGAGACCCCATGTCTTCCCGAAAAGCCTCTTACAGGAGTAGTAGGCAATGCTCGCTTTCTTTATTCTCTCTTCAATGAGGACTTAAGTAAATGTAAATTTTCTTTTAAACATGATTTGCATAGATCGTAAAATTTTATGCATGCACCTACATGTGCAACGTACAATCATATTTAAAATATACCATATGTTGGTATGTAAATACATTACACCGTATCAGAAAAAGCGTTCGCCGTACACCCCTGAGTGTAAAGGATTTTTGCAAGGCATTCGAAAAAAAAATTGTTTTTTTGGCCGAATTTTGGGTTCGCCCTTTTTACATTTTTCGTCATATCTTCGGCATTTACAGTCGAATCTTTAAGTGTGACCTATCGATGTTTTTGTCTCGAAGATACAATTTTTTTCTGTTCCAAAGTTCATTGACCTTAAGCACACCGTTATAGTATTTACTCACCACATCTCAGTTCTTATCATCCTAACGTACCACACTAATATCAGTAAATTAATGCTCACCAAAAACCATTAAACTTTTGCTAAGGAAGTAATTCGATTATTCCACTAGAACTTAAAAAAAAATATTATTGCTGAATGTTTCACCGAAAAATGTTAAAGCTCGACCCCTAGGTTCGGCAAAAAAAATTTTTTTTTTGGCAATTGCCTTACAATTATACTTTAGACTCAGAGGCATTCTGCGAACTTTTTTTTTGGTTCCTTTGTAAGGCTGTCAAAGAACAATTTTTTTGGACTTCTAAATGCATATGCTCTTAGGATTTTCTTCTTAACCTAGATAACGTAATTAGATAAGCCGTGCCAACTTGAAGTTGAATTTTTGAGATGAAAATTAAAGACCTAATTTTGCTGTAGGTAAGTAATGCTGCTATAAGAAGTACTATCACACAGCATAGTATTTAAATAATATAATATTTATGTATGTATAATAAACGGTGTTGATATGTTGGTTAACCTGTGCTCATGTGACATCTAAAACCGTCAATTCTTAGGTTCGTTGCCTTTCTTTGCGGTTAGCATCCCCTTGTTCAAAGGGGTCTTCTCGTGACGTCTGGCAGCGCTTTTGCGGCTAGTTCGAGCAGTGGAGTCGCCGTATCAAACAGTGGTACGACTAGTTCCGTAGATCACCCTGACTGGAGTTTGGTCTTTCGTAAAGCTAATAAACAACATTTTTTCTCCACCACTCGCATGGCCAATTACAAAATAAAAAACGTCAATCCCAACATCACTAAAGCGACAGTTCGGCGCCTTCAAAAGAGGCAAAAAGAAGCCATAACCTCCTACGTATATATCAAAGTATCGGAAGAGCAATGAAGACGCAAGATTACCAGACACCAAGTCCAAGCCGCCTTGTCAAAAATAGCGCTACAGAGAGGGTAAAGGAAGTTACTTGTGACGGTAGTAGTTTCGTGGAGATGTAAGGCAGCGATCGAAAAAAGTAGACAAAGTCTCTCAACCAGTCGTCTTGAAGTTGTTGAGACCCGATAAATATATCCTGTCCTGGACCAAGGTGCGGTTAACTTTGGTTTCGGGAAGATAACCCCAAAAATCTACAAAACTGCTTCTGTAACTCTAGTTAATTTAGTGGCATTCGTGGAAGCTAAATATGGATTTTTTTACAATTAAATAGTTGTCTATTTCGAGCCATGTGAAATATGTCTTACTATTTTCAATTTATTAAAGAAAATATATCTAATTTTACGTATACATATATCCAAGGCTTTTCAAATTAACCTGGTTCATAAAAAACATATATGTATATCAATCCTATGTTAAATGGTCTTGTGAGTCCAAATATCACAAGCTTTTCTGTGGTCAGGTAGGGAGTTTTATAGTCTTCTAAGGAAAATGTATTATTATTCATATACCCATGACAATAGGACAATGGAATAGTGTGAGCTATATGTATATAAGGATCCCTTTTTAATTCCTTGAGATCAAGTCAGTAAGCTCACAAAAATTAAAAAAGAATGTGTAGAAGATGCTAGAGAGATCATAGCGACCATCAATATTAGAAAGAAAGCACCCTCTACTTTTTGCAAGAAAGGTGCGCGGTTTAAAAACATCCCGGATACCACTGAGCCTGCTAAGTTTATGTATAATCGTTTTATGAAATGTTTCGATAGAGGTTTTACTCTTTATCTGAGGTTCAAATGAATTTTTATTCGGTACACATTACTTTTGATGCTGACAAATGATAATGATTTATAATCATAAATCACCTTAAGTGCACATTATCTAATTTGGATATGCATAATTTTATTATAATAAAATGTTTACAATAGTTATACACAGGGAATTAAGGTTTATACCATTCACTTTGCACATTCACAAAGGACTTAGGGAGAATGGCTGCAATCAATTACCCAAACATTTGCCAAAGTGCCGTACACAAGCGACTTGTAGCGACCACCATTAAAATAAGGGTATTACCTCACAGTCGATTGCATGCTGAGCATCTATATACATACATACATATGTGCATACTAGACTGGTGCACAAGTCGACTTATAGGTGGTTTCAAGTCATTTGTTCATTTAAAATAGCAATGCAATGTTTTGTTTCCAACTAACAATGCAATGAAAGAGCAGAGATTTCTTTCCAAGCATTGTCACTTCAAGCATCTGTTGCGCGAATAGGCAATAAAAGCAATGGCTTTGAAAAGCAACGGCAATGAAAAGCAGTACAGAACAGATCAATTCAAATCTGCGCAATGTGCTAAATGAGGAATCTGGTATTTTAAAGGGGCAGGTAAGTTATTGTTTGATATGCATATACGAGTATGATGTGTATTTGATTTTGATTATGTTTAAACACTAAATCTTATCTCTAAATATGTAAGTATTCACACTCCGCCCCACAGCTTACTTTATTACAACGCTTTTATTATTTACAACGCTTTCATCGTTTTACTGTGTTGTGTGTCCGGACACCTTTGCTATAATCAAAGTTTCTATAAAAACCTCATCATATCATATCAAAAAATATAGAACTATACACTAGCGGGTCTATTCTACAGTGGTAATAAAATTTACCCTGATATCGAAATTTAGCTCTCAGTAAATTTTGTTCCTATTCCGTATTCTAATTGGTAAATTTTGTTACCATCTCATCTCTCGAGAGAACCGATGTTGTGGTGCATGTTGATGTCATTTCTCTCTCTTTCGCTGCTGTTCAATAGGTCTCTTGTTGCTTGTGTGAATCCAAGCTAATTGTGCACCAGTCTAGTACATTATATGTATGTATATATGTACGTACATACTACATAGTATATTTGCTGCTTTGATTGATTCTCTATGAAAATTGCGTTCAATAAAATGAAAATTGTTGCACACGTGTTGCACGTTGCTGCCATAAATATGCAATATGCGGCTTGGTAATTAAATTATGTAAGTAATTAAATTAAGTAGTTTGACGATGAGAGTTACCTTTGTAACAAAGGTATGTATGTATATGCTCTGCTGCTGTTGTAAAATACAAAATCCCTTGATGTTTGTCAACTGATCCTCTAACAAATGTCGAAAGGCAACAAAATGATGAAGGGAATGATACTTTAAGTGCCACATGAACACGATTCGTAGTTCTAAGTTGTGTTTATTCGATTAAATTGAATGCAACTTCGTTTTAAAGACATTGCTCTCCCTGCTTAAAATTTGAAATTTTGTATGGGGTTTTCGCACAATTCGTATACCTTTGATTCTCAGTATATTTTAGGTATCCTTTGGTTATTTGTATATTCGAAAGGGTTTATATATGATGTATTGTGGAACGATTGCCAAGGGATGACGGAAAATTCTTCAATAATATATCAAATTTTGAATTCTTTACTTTTTTAACCCTAGAAGGCTAACATACGTAAATTTTACTTGTAGTTTTTTTTCTTATTGTTGCTACACGAGCATCTGGTAACCTAACGGTACCAAATCCAACAAGTGTTTTTTTCAATAGTTTTTACGCAAGCACAAAAACATAAACAAGTCAGTTTTAATCATTAAAGTGCTCTTAGAGCGAAAACATTAAGAGGCAGTACGTAAAAATTATGTGGTGTTAGTGTTAATAGTAAAGTTTGTGCACGTAAATTTAACGTGGTGTAAGCAATAAAAGTAAAATTTAATTTATTTTTAAAAATTGTTTTTGTTTATTTATCTTAAAAACTGGTTTTGTTAACTGAGTTTAATATGAATTTAATATGAGTTTACCTTAATATGGGTTATTAAATAAATAAAAAGCAAAAAAATACAAATTTTCCCATATTCCATAGTACGTAAAATTTACGTGGTGTTAGTTTTAACGTATAATTAAATCATGTTAGCCTTCAAGGGTTAAATAATTTTCTCAGCTGTTAAAGGAAGACCTGGAAATAGTACAAGCAAATTTTCGTCTGTTTATTTGTAAGCTGCGCCTGCTTCTGCGATATACATTTGCTTACCTAGTATACAAGATGTAGTTTCTGGTGTTGTGAATGTGCATCTGCGTGCGCAATTGTTCGTATTTGCCTACAGTCGAACAAATACAATGAACTGGATGTGGTAGCGAAGGAGGAAATCAATTACTTTGTGCATACTTATATGTAGTTAAAAAATATATATTGGAAATAGAGTTAAAGTGGCTTACGTGTGCATGAATGAATTCTAAAAGTACGTATGTGTATGTAAGAGCTCCCGCCAATCACTTAGACCTCCTGGAATATATCTCTTAAACCGAAAGATGTTTCTCCTCTAACCCTAACTGATAAGCGTGTCTTACCATTGTCCCATCGAACGTGCTAAATTGGGGGAGCTAATTCGATGTCTAAAGCTTGAAGTTTATTGCACGAGGGTCGATCAAAAAGTTCTTTGAATGGAGAGTCAGAGGTGTGAAATTAGATATTAAAGGTCAACACCATATCGGAAGATGCTATGTTTTTAGAAAATAGCAACAAATGTCAGTTCTTTTTTGACGTTTGTGAAGTAGACACATCAAGAAAACGTGAATCGCTTCTCAAGAACGCGTAAAAAATGAAAATGCATTAATCATTAATCGGCCTCATGTGGTAATAAATTCTGGCGGCGGCTACTTGGCCGCTACATATTATCGACTTAATGAAAAAAAAAATATTAAACGTTAAATAAACGCAATCAAAAAGCACAATCAATTATTTAAAAAAAACTATATAAATTTCCGCGACTCCGTCTGCATAGCTTACTACTTTTCCATACACTTTCAGCAGATTTCTAAAGCTAAAAATGTAGCTTTGATGAGCTCAAAAACAATGTCAGGTTTTAACCTACAGAGCCATCAAGTGGATTTATTTTTGATAAGTGTATTCCTCATCATATACAGTGTGTTCCAGAAGTCGACGGCAAGCCGAAAACGGGTGACAGGCTAGGACAAAGTGTCGTCACTCTATGTATCGCTCACACTTCTTAAAATGACTCTCTCCGTCTCACTCAAACTAGAATTTCCTTAAAAGTTACGGCTTCAACTAAAGTCTTGGGTACACTACAATCGTTTTAACTAACCATTCTGCTTTGCTTCGAATTTGCCCCCACCTACAATGTTTTGTGTAATATTGACCTAATAATAAAATACCGCTGTGGTGTAGTGGTAAGCAGTGCGCGCTTCCACTCCGCAGACCTGGGTTCAAGCCCTGGTCAGATCAACGTCGAAAAAAAAAAATAAATAAAAATTTTAGAAAAAAGTTTTTTTCTTAACAGCGGTCACCCCTCGGCAGGCAATGGCAAACCTCCGAGGGTACTTCTGCCATGAAAAAGCTTCTCAAAAAAATACAATCGCCGTTCGGAGTCGGCGTTAAACTGTAGGTCCCTCCCCTTTGTG
>JAPVRG010276022.1:0-11080 GCA_029783565.1 Rhagoletis cerasi
CCAAAGATTTACGGGCCTTTGCGCGTTGGCAATGGCGAGTACCGCAGACGATTTAACGATGAGCTGTATGAGCTTTACAACGATGTAGACATAGTGCAGCGAATTAAGATACAGCGGCTCCGCTGGCTAGGTCATGTCGTTCGAATGGACAGAAATGCTCCTGCTCTGAAAGTATTCAACGCGGGTCGCGATGCTGGTAATAGAGGAAGAGGAAGGCCTCCTCTGCGTTGGAAAGACCAGGTGGAGAAGGACTTGGCTTCACTTGGCATTTCCAATTGGCGTCAGTTGGCACAGAAGAGAAATGACTGGCGTGCTGTTTTGGACTCGGCCAAAATCGCTTAGGCGGTTACAGCGCCAATAAAGAAGAAGAAGAAGATGGCCTCCATAACAAAATGGCGGATTATATATTTTTTCACAACCCACTCAATATGGATATCATATAAACCGGCTTGACTAGTAAAATATAGTACACTATGAAAAATTCCAAATCCAAGATGGACAACAAAATGGCAGATTAAATTATATTGGAATCCCTTCAATATGGGTAAAAAATGAAAGAGCTTGACAAATAGAGCACAGTGCATTTTAGAACACGAATTCCTTATCCAAAATGGCGTCCAAAATTAAACAGTCAATACATTAAAACTAAGTTGCCGAACTTAGGCTGACAAAGTCCTTTGTTTTTACTAGATATCTAGACTGTAAATTTTCTTAAATACACTGTGCTCTACTTGTCAAGATCTTTAATTTTTATGTATCTATTATTGACTAGAAACTACTTGCTGAATACCGGCATTAACCTCTATATGGTATTTGGTCGAGCAAATTGTTAAGCTTCATGAGACCAATTTGTCTGTTATATCCAAAAGTTTCCTGTTGACTTTTCGCTTAATAAATGTAGTACTTCAAAATATTCCGATTACTATTCAAATACTTAAATATCACTCACATCAATCGAGCTTTTGTCGATTGTATTTACTTTTTACTTGTTATCCTAAAGGCCGTATCACACGATTGGTGCATTTGTACGGATTTATACATTTTGGCAGTTATAGAGGGGTGTTGTCTAAAAATTTCATAAGTTCAACTCAATAAAAAAATTTTCAATCACCAGTGTCTAACTGTCAATATGTACAAATTTGCACAAATACACCAATCGTGTGACTTCGCCTTAAGAAAACGTTAGCACAATGTAAAACTGGCATAAAATAAAAAAATAAAATTTTGAATAAAGGTAAATTTTTCGTTTAAAAATGCGCAGGCTCCAAACTCATTTCCGACCTATGGGTTCTTCTTCACTTTTCCTTAGAATTATTTGCAGAATTTGAAAATACCATGCGAATTAGCCAAAAAATTCGACCCATCCTAATGTATTTCTATGACTAGTTACACCTACCCTGCTAACATTTTCTATCGTGTAAGTCACTAATTCGATACCATTTTTCTATGAATATCATCGCGGACGATATCGCTATTTTTTCGAATTCTTATCCGTTATAGGGAAGAACTGTTCCACCAAGATATCACGTCTTTATGATACAAAAGCGGTACTGACATTAGTAAATATTTCGGTAATAATGAATGCAACTTGTGCGATAAAGTCAGACGTGTTACAGAAGATTCTTTGGAAAGCTAAAGATTCGATAAAACGTAATTGGGAATTTGGGATACCTTGTTTACTTATGCCATTTTCATCATTCTGTTTTCAGCTTAGATTACAAGCTCATAATTAATCATATAACACATCTATTAAATATTTAAACCTAATTTTATTATTTGTTACTTATTCAAATATAATTGCCTGCACAATATTTGAAAATGCCGAGCAAACAGAGAAAATAAAAAGATTTTTTTATTTGAATGAACTTCCACGATTTTCTGTTATTTTTAAAAAATTTTAAAAGTAAAAATCATCAGAGAACCTGTTAAGGTGATAGAAAAGCGATAGAAATGCGTTTTGTTTTTGTGAAATTAGCTACTATCGCTTTAATAACTTCCAATAGTGACGAAGAAGTGGCATCGATAGGCGATAGGCGATAAAATTATCTACCAATTGCTGGCAGGGTACATGCATACATATCTACATAGTATTGGGAAGGACTTCTCCCGCCTTCGTCGAGTCATAGGAGGCTTACAAAGGTACTTACACACATAATCGTGTACGAGTTTGTGTGTAACTTTACAGTATTATATGGCAGGGACAAAGGACAACAGTGTGCACGCAACATACGCACAATTATTAGCAATGCAATAATTTTCCAAAAAACAAATTAAGTGTAAAATAACGAAAACAGCGTAAGTACAGCGAGAGAGTTTGGTTTGTGCGAAACATGAAAAGGGCTGTTCGCCATTGTCAACTCTCTTCCGCTGTGCTTGTGAATAAATTTGACATTGCAACGCAGATTTCCGGAATGATGTTCTATAAATGGTGGTCATTTACTTCAGCTGGTAGTAGTAGTAGTAGCGATAGAGTTCATTGCACTATGTAGTAGTAAGATTTTAAATAAAATTTTTGAAGTGAAACTTCTTTAGCGGCGGTTGGTTGGTTGGGAGTAAAACGAAAAATCAACAAGGCAAATGCAACGGAAATGATGCACAGGGAAATGGTTGGAACGGAGACAAGCGCTTCTTAAATGTATGCACATGGTATTAGTTTAACAGAAACGTGCTAATAAGCGGGTTGAAAATAACATTTATATTAAGACCAATACAAAAATGAAAGTGAAGGTGAGTAAGTACATAAATTGAAGAAAAAGATAAAGGCAAAAGTAAAAATAACAAGTAAAGAAGTCTAAGTTCGGGTGAAACTGAACATTAAATACCCGGCGCACGTATTAAACATAGTTTTTTTAACGTCGGAAACAGTAGTGGTTTTTTCCTATTTCGAACATTTTCGATAATATGCTCAGTGAGACTTAAGGAAATAATTTAGCTGTGTTTGGTAGAAATCGATAAAGCGGTTACCGATATAGACTTAAGTAGTCATAAGTGGGCGGTGACACGCCCATTTTTCAAGAGTCCATCAAAATCTTAGTTCTTGTTAAGAGATTGTTGTGAGTACCAACTTTGAGTAAATTACCGTTTCTAAATTTCGAAATAACGAAATTTACCGAGATATGAAAAGCCACTTTTCACGCCCAGCGTGATTTTAGCCCGATTTCAAACATTTGCAACATCTTGCTTTTTTATGCCAAGTACAATAATTATACCGAGTTTGGTAGAAATTGATGAAACGGTTACCGAAATACGCATATGTAATCATAAATTGGCTGTGCCGCCTGGAATCGTTTTCGGGCAAGCAGCTGTCAAAAAACCAACATGGATTTAGAAAGAAACACGCCCCAACAGATGCGATTGAGACTTTTAAAACAATCGCTCAAAAGCTATAGATGGGAAGCGCTGGTTAGGAGGCGCCAAACAGTACTGTCTGGTGGTAACCTTAGATGTCAAGAATGCATTTAATTCCGCGAGCTGGAAAGAAATACTAAACGTGCTTGGATGGAAAGGTCGGCTCTGACTTTAGTCGAAAGTCGACTTTTTGCTATAAAAAGTATTAGTATTATAGATTAATATGGCAACACTCTCACTTTTATTATGCAGCGAGTGTTCATTACTAAACACAATTTTATAATGGATCCCAGTTTTATATGGTTTCACTGCTGAAAAATTGATAATGGCAAAAAAGTGAAATGTAATCTTTGTGGAAAAGAGTTTCTATTTAATAAAAGGACATCAAATATGCTGAAGCATTTGCAACATGTTCATAAAATTGATCCTTCACTTAGTAAAGAAAAACAATCACACAAAAGAGGAAGCGACAATAAAGCCTCTGTCACATACAGCTTTCGTGCTGCTTTGGCGTTGGTTTTGCTTTGACAGCTAAAATGAATGCATACGTTTATATGAAGCTGTTCACATAGGCACCGCTGGCGAAAAAGCAACACGAAAGCTGGCTAACTCTCGCGGTTTTGCGTGCGTTGACAATCACTTGATGTAATAATTCACTTTTTCACTAAAAAACACAAAATATCGTGCGAAGGGGGGAAAGCAAATAATGGCCGCGACAACAAACTGCCTCAATTTTAAAAATGTTTGAATGTTTTTTATTTTTAAATTTCAAATTCAAAAACGAAAAACATTCGCTGTCAGAGCATTCATTGTAGCAAGGTCTTGCGCTACTTGCGTTGCTGTCATAAAGAAGCAACGCCAAAGCGACGCGAAGTGTGGGGCAGAGCCTTAATAATAATTCAGACATTCAATCTAAAAAAGTTAATTTAAAAGTTTACTAAACTCTTTCTATTATATTACCTTAATCTAATTTATTTTTAGGCTTTAATGTAAATTTTCAAAAAGTCAATTTAAGTCATAAAGGCGACTTTCAGAGGTGATTAATCGACTCTAAGAATCGAAAACCTGAAAGTCGATTCGGAAGTCAAGAATCGATTCTGAGCTCGTCCTTTCCATCCCTAGTAACAAGGTACTGCAAAAAATTATCTCCAGCTATCTCAGCGATAGAGTGTTGCGCTACCACAGCAACAATGGATTCGTGGAGTATGAACCAACGGCGGATGTACCTCAGGGCCCTATTTTGTGAAACATCCTAAAGGAGCCGCATTCATAGGCTTCGCGGACGACGTGTGTATCGTCGGTACAGCTAAGACGCTGGCCAAAATAGTAGCCATCGCAGAGAGAGCTATAAAATTAGCTGAGGAGTGGTTAAGAGCAAAATCGCTATCACAAGCAGCCCACAAGACTAAAGCCGTTTTTATCAGTAATCGAAGGAAGGTGGAAAAAGTAAAAATCAGATTAGGAGACACCTTTATAGAGTCCAAGCCGTATGTAAAATTGTTCGGTGTCTTGGAATCAGCAAACAAAAAAAGAGCGATGGCAACAGCAGCCTTGTCTAGATTAATGGCGAACATAGGGGGGACATACTCCTTTACGGATCGACAGTCTGGCGTAACGCTTTTAAACGGGCATCCTACATACGAGACATCAATGCTACATACCGCTTATGTGCTCTTAGGGTATGTTCAACTTACCGAACTGTTTCCGAGGATGCAGCACTGATTATCGCAGGATTATATCCACTGGATCTCGTGGCCCAGTAGATGGCCCAAATAAGAATCGCGCGGCAGGATCAGCCACCTGCACCGCGCACAACACTTAAAACCGCGGCGAAAGCACAAAGCGTGGAACAGTAGCAGACTCGTTGGGATAGCACAACAAAGAGCAGGTGGGCTTATCGCCTCATACCTAAAATTTAAACCTGGGTCAATAGGCAGCATGGAGAGGAAGATTACTACCTGATTCAAATCATCAGTGAGCATGGCTGTTTTAAAGCATACCTACACCGCTTTGGACTCGCACCAAACCCTTACTGCGAGCAATGCGGGTCGTCAGTTACCGCAGACGCAGAGCACGTATTCTTCAAGTGTCTCCGTTTTAGCTCCATAAGGTTCGCACTTAACCGTAAGCTTGTTTTGTGCGTAACACCAAGGCACCTGATTCGTAAATGACAGGTGGAAAGATCATAGTGAAAGCCCGTTTTCTTGAAAAGTTACGACACATAGAGGGCGAACCTCACAACTAATATCGAAGAACCAGCATTAAACTGCTGCATCCGACCAGTACTAGACTTAGAAACGAACTTCTTAGTGGTACAAGACAAACGGGGTGGATAGGTTAACACCATGGTACAATAATTACAGGTATTGTCTTCCCAGAGAGCGCATATTCCGATCTGCCTTATTTGAAAAACATCATTGTTGTCCACATTAAAAGGTCTACTGCTAGGGAAAAGGGATATTTCCATACCCTATTTATCTTATTTGTACACGTATTTTCTTAAACAAATCTTCTTGCAGAGAACTTATTTAATTTGCAAAAGCCGAAAAAAAACATTTGCTTAATAAATAAATTCAAAATTTGTGTGGCTGACTTCATTTCAAACGTTTTTTCTTCTGTTTAGAAAAATTATAAAAATTTAATTGAGCGAAAACAAAAAGCAAAGCCAAATAAAAGTAAAATAATCAACATTGAACTGCGTCAAAATGAAAATAAGGGAGCACGAATTTCGATGTGAAGCAAAACTCTCTGGGAAGACAATACCTATAATAATTGTACCATGGGTTAACACCAACCAAGACAAACAGTGGAATAACATGAACAGTAACAGGGGGGATTGGTACATAGACGGTCAGAGGTTTATAGCCCAGTTATGCATACTTTGCACTGCTATACCATTTTTGCGTAAAGCCCAAACCCCAACAGACTTCTACATGTGAAGTGCTATGCTTTGGGTAACCGCTTACATGCAAAACTCATTTGACTGATTCCTTATGTGACAAATCTCATGCAACGCAACGTATGCATAACTGAGCTATTAGTGGGTTAAAGTCTCACACTGACGGGGTTAGGCTTTCGATGCATCCTACTCTGAAAAAAAAAATGGGCCCACGCCCATTTTCTACAAATTTGTTATAATCGTATTTCTTGCTGAGGATTTATTGCAAACATAAATTTTGAGTAAATTAGCTTTAGTAGATACTGATTTATCTCAGATTTCGTATTTCTGTAAGTTACCGTACGATTTAAATTTTCAACGCTTCTCTATGCTGGACCAAGATCAACAACTGTGCAAGTTTGGTTTAAATTGGTACAGCGGTTACCGAGATATACATATGTATAAAGTCATAAGTGGGCGTGGCGCCCATTTTTCAAAAATGTATAATATTCTTTTTACTCGCTAATATATCATTGTAAATATCAATTTTGAGTGAATAAGCTTCAGTAGTTACTAAAATATCACAGTTTTTGTATCTCTGCAAACTACCGTTATATGGGAGGTGGGCGTGGTTATTGCCCAATTTCGTCCATTTTCAATACCGTCCGTCCTTATCCCAATAGAAACACGCTTACCAAGTTTCGTTAATAATCTCAATTTCAACGTGTGCACAGACGGCCGGACGGACCGACGGACAGACACACATATCTTAATCGATTTCTCTGCCAGAGAAGTTACTTGGCAAACTTGAGGAGAAGGTAGGTGGGGTGAGCTCCATGATAAGCAAAAATTTTTCAGGTAAAAGTGTCACCGTTTTTGATATGTTTAAATTTTTTTGAAGTTAAAAAAATTGGAACTTTTCATATATTTTCGCAGCATGTAAATTTAAAAAAATTACATTTTTTTTTTACATGCAGCTAAAGAAAATACATACGTGTAAATGCCCGATTTTTTTTAATTAAAAAAAAAATCAATATTTCAAAAACGGAGACACTTCTACCAGAAAAATTTTTTCTTATCATGGAGCTTCATTTTGAAGATATTTTCAGTGTAAAATTTTGCTTTTTATAAAAATCTTTTTTTGAAGATTTTTAATAAAAAACAGCACAATAAATCTTCATTTTCAAGATAAATCTTCACTTGTGGCAACGCTGCTGAATGTGTGTGCGTCTGTTGCAAGAATGATAGAATACTCGCAAGAATGTTGCAAGAATGATAGAAGAATCGCTATACCGTGCGTCTATTGCATAGTTGGTAACGCTGTTGAGCACCTCGAGTAAACTTAAGGGTTGGTAGCACTGCTAAATGCGAACACAAGGTGCCACTGGCAATGCACTTAGTGTGAATGGTGACATCTAACGTATAGTAGAATGAAAAACACGTTTAAAGTAGGTAAATATATGAGGGTTAGAGTTTTACCGAATGTTTGGCTTCGGGTTGTCTATTAATCGACTAAAATGTTCATATTCGGCCTGGGTAAAACTATGGCCGAAACCCAGCGTTTTGCTAAAACTGTTTTCAATAATCAAAAAATACATTGAAAATACTTCCTTATTTAGCAAAGCAAAGATTTACAGAAATATATGTATGTACATACACATATTTTTTTGCTATTTTAAAGTCATATTTTTGCACTCAAAAAGGATAACCGCTTAAATTTAAAAAGAAACTTTCACAGACATGCATATAACACTTTTTATACGTACGTACATACCCACTAGAACTTGAAGGGAGATCTCCCTACGTGAGGAATAAAAGAGTACTCCCTTTGGTCTAATTGCGGAGCAATAAGAGGGATTTGTCGGTTCTGACCTCCTCTATACCTCGCTTCGGAGCCAAATGGGAGATCTACTAAACGAGCAAAAAAAGAAAGCTCCCTGAAAGCATGATTTGAGAGCAGTAAGCGAGATTTTTCGGTTTTGCACTCCGTTATTACTCGATTGGGAGCAAAAAGCGAAGTCTCCTAAGCGAGCAATCCAGGAGTATTCCTTTTGATTGATAGGGGAGCTGTATTCACTTAGTTCAAAAGAAATTTTATGTATTTGAAAAAATGTGTCATGAAGAAAACAGACAGATATGTACATATGTAACATATACATTTTTCTTATTAAAAAGACAAAAGCAGGATGAAAATAATACAATTAGACAGCCAGCATTAAGGTCCGTCGGTATGTATGGCAAGATTTGTTTAAACTTATTAATGATTGCATTATTTAATTCAAAATGCATTTCATTAGCTAACACTGCTAAATCGTCACGCTACAGCCTTGATGATATATCGTTCGTAACGTGTATCTACTCCGCTGGGCCACGGTGTATTTCATTTCTTAAACTTTTGTCTTTTCTTTAGCTTTCTTATCAATGAGTTTAGACAAAATATTTGAATTAATTTTTAAAACAAAGCGTTTTCATTACTAAGTTTTTGTGTTGTTTTGTTGCATTTATGAAATTCACCATTTTATAAATAATCTCCAATATATGATTTGAAATTACCCTCTCTTACAAATTTCCCATGTGGCAACGCTATGCCAAATATTGACATCAGAGGGAACGTCAATAATCTGCTTTTTAATCAAAAAAATTTTAAATGAAACTACCTTGTACTTTTTGTATCATGTATCTGTACAATAATTCTAAAATTTATCATTAATTTAATACGTATTATTTATGCTTTATCTGTTCCCTTATTTTGCTTATTCTTAACCTATAAGGGTCATAGGTTAAGGCTGAGTGCAAAAGTAAATTTTTAATCAAGGTATTTTGTTGTTGGAAAGTAATTTTTTTTTTACACTTTACTCTTTTACTCTCTTACTCGGGGTGTCGTGAGTACCCCTAATGTGTAATTTTCTTTCAAGCTATAGCAGTTGGCTATAAACTTTAGACGACAATATACAGAGGCATTACTCAGAATTAGATAATGAAAATAAAATTGAGAAAAATTAGAAATTTGTAGTAACGGGTATTAAAACCCAGATTTATTAGTTGTTTTTTTTTTGAACGCCTATTATTTTAAGAATAGAAGACATCGATTTTTTATAATTTTTTGATAACTATTATGACCTGGCCTGTCACTCGTTTCCGGCTTGACTTCGACTTCTGGGACACCCTGTATATGACTTTTCGAATAAGTGGCGATTCTATTCAAAAAAACATTTCAAACTAACGCCCTTATTATGAGTTGTGTTCGATTTTCGATCTTCACTGGTCATCGAAGATCGAATTTAAAATTCGTATTATGAGCTATGCAACTCTGTCGAAATTTTCGTTGAGTTTCGAATTTTCTGTCGAACAGAATTTTGCTTTCGATTCTTTAGCGAAGTGTGAGACAATTGTTAAAAATGTAAGTATTTTGCGTTTGTTTCTTACATTTTGGCGCCTTAACACTAATTTTAAACAATTTTTATTAGATTCATGCAGGTTTAAGGCCGTGAGTACTAAAAAGGCTGGTTTAAATTATGGAAGAAAATCTTCAATTCGCGAAAGGGATTTGCACATGGGTTCAGGCAGCACAAACGTGGAAAAATATCTCAAGTTTTTATCAATTCTCAAGTTTTTATAAACTCCCTTTGTTTTTACACTATTTTAACTTTCACAAATTTACATATAAGCACACAATTTAGTTTAGTTACGTTGTAATAAATCCGCTTTCTTTTATTTTAATTTGCTCAATTTGTAAACAAGCGTTTCAGCTGTTAAAAATATACTATTGTGAACAACCTAAACGAGCAAAATTCACAATAGCGCTTTTCTTCATCGAATGGCCGTCATAATACCAACTTAAAATTCGTTCGATCAGGACTTTCGACCACAGGCGAAGATCGAATGTAACTCATAATAGGGGCCTATGTATATGTTTCTTAAAGCGTTCATTTGACCCTTATATTTCGGTATTTCATATAACTTATGTATAAGTTAACTAAATTCGTCTTTTCAAAGAGGTGGCAACCCTCTTCAAAAGTATTTTCAAGCCAAAATCTTCTTTAATCTCTTTCGTCTGACACTGTGAGACATATTTTAATTAATTTATGAATTAAGTTGAATTTGATTTTTCAACCACCTCCTAAATATGTACATATATGTAGCTCAGAATTAAAGCATTTTCAAAATCATTTCGATTGAATACCCATCCTTAATAATTAATTTAACTTATGGAATAATTTGAATTAAATTTTTTAAACCGGTGGCAACCTTCTTCAAACGCCACAAAATTATTCCTAATGTTCAAACTAAAGATTTATTTACACTCTTTCGTTTGACCCATATTTTAAAATTTCATATAAATTCTGCATAGTTTAATTAAATTAGACTTTTTAAACGGGTGGCAGCCCTCTTCAAAATATTTTAAAAAAAAAAAAACCTTCCTAAAACTCTTTCCTCTGACATCAATATTGTGATACGTATTTCAGTTACTTAATTGCCTTAATTTAGGTTGAATTTAATGTTTTAAACATGTGGCAATCCTCCTAAAAAGACTTCAGAAATCAAGCCTTTTCAAACCCGTTTCAATTAATACCCGTCTTTTAATAACTCATTCATCATACTAAATAATTTGAGTTTAACTTTTTAAACAAGTGGAAACCCTCTTCAAATACCTCAAATATATTCTTAATGATCAAACTAAAGACTTCTTAACACTCTCTTGTTTGACACCCATATTTTAGTATTACATATAACTAGAGAACGACCGAACTTCGGTTTCGGCTTCGGCTTCGGCCATGTTCGGCCACAAAAGTTCGGTTCGGTTTCGGTTCGGCTTCGGCAAAAAAAAAGCCGAACTTAGGCCGAACATTAAGC
>JAPVRG010276023.1:4532-18971 GCA_029783565.1 Rhagoletis cerasi
CATAAAGCGTTATGCAAGATTTGCAGTCACTGAAAAATATTTCAATATTTTTTTGCATGCAATTTACCTTAATAATTTTTGAATTTTACAAATTTATGCCAAAAACGTTTACGACTTTGAACTTGGAAATATGCATGCATATGCGTAACTTGTTCGGTTTTTATGTGGGCATAGAATTTTCGGTTTGCTCTCTACTAAGTATTTCTGTATAGATATAGTAATTTTATTGATTTTAAAACGCGCCAAAAATAATAAAAACATGCTTACGTATGTATGGAAATTACATATGAAAAGGCAAATATGTATGCCTTTTTTGTTTCTATCCAACTTGCTCTACACAACAATTGGCGTTTTGCCCACAGAACCGCAATATTTTTAAAGATTTCAATGCACGAAATGTTGTTTGGAAAATACTGAAATATTTTTGTAAATAATACTGAAATATTTTTGTAAATAAAAATTATTAAAAGTTCATATTTGCGAAACGGAATTATAATAGAAAAGGAAAACATAAATATAGGGTATTTGTTTGAGGTTTCAATTATCAACAAACAACTGAGGTTTATGTACTTTGGAGGTCGCTCAAAATCGGTTAAGTAGGTAAAGCAGCATTTGATTAAATTTTGCGCTCACATCACTTACAAACATACAAGTGTATCTTTAATATACAGGGTGTCCCAGAACTCAACGTCAATCCGAAACGGGGTGACAGGATTGATTGTAACCATCATGAGAAAAATCAGAAAAAAAATCTATCCCATGCATTTTGAAAATTATGGGCATTTAAGAAAAACCTGGAAATTTGGTCAAACTGTAACAATTTTTCGGTTATTGTGGTTAATTTTTATTATTTTTGTTCATTTAAACTTTCGAACCTTAACCCTAAATAACATTTCTAGAACCTAAATCAAAAAAAAATGACACAATTGCCCCAAGTTTCTATTAAGACTATTTGTTAAACTATGAATTTAAAATTTTTATAATTTGTCGACCTTGAAAGGCCCTCCTTTAAAAAAAATTTACTAAAGTGCCTTGGCAAGTGCTTATAAATGTTTGCGCATTTAATCAGGATTGTAAAATGGTACAATACTTGTTAGTTTCATACTAAAAAAAAACGAGTAAAAAAATAAAAACCTCAAGTAACCCGATTTTTGCTAACCCATTTTACTCAGTTGAAATGTTTTTTATTCGCACAAGCCTTGGTAGATTCTTAATTTTACGCAAATGATGAGAGAGATGGATAGTGGACATGTTTGCCATGAGCGAGCGAGACAGATATTGACGCCACTTTTACCAAAGTCAACAAAAGTAAGTAAAATTTATAAAATAATAAAAAATCTTGACCTAGTTTAGTTTAGGTTTATTGGAATAAAAGTCAGATAGGGAAATAAAATTTTTTATTACAATAAATGTTAAAATTGTTTACCATCAGCCTCCATACACGCCCTACATCGTCTTAAAAAAGATCTACTTATTAGCCGGGCATATCCTCGAGAGTGGATGTCCGCAGCAGCTTGAGAAATTCGTTCACGCAGCTCGGCTGCGCTCTCAATAGACTTTGAATGAACTTTCTCTTTGAGAACGCCCCAGTAAAAAAAATCCAGGGGATTTAAATCTGGGGAACGGGCTGACCACGAGATAGTGCCTGAATGTCCAATCCACCTTCCCGGATATTCCTGGTCAAGGAAATCTCTTACTTGCACTGCGTAATACGCTGTGCAGCCATCTTGTTGATACCACATGTGGCGACGATCTGTTAGTGGTACGTCCTCTAATAAAGTTGGGAAATTTTCTCGTTAAAAATGTAGGTAATTCGTGCCATTCAAGTTCTCAGGCAGGTCTAAAGGCCCCATAATTTTGCCGTTTGAAATTCCTTTCCACAGGTTTACTTTAAAGCGACACAGGGATCTGTCTTCTCGCATTAAATGTGGATACGCCACATGCCACTCGTGAAAATTGTGTAAGTTTATGTAACCATCTTTTTTAAATGAAGATTCATCTGACCAGAGAATTTTTTGGATGAATTGGGGATTTTCATTATGCCTCTGTAGCATTGTTTTACAAAATGAAATCCTTTCAGGATAATCTCGAGGAAGAAGACTTTGAACTCGTTGTGCGTGAAACGGATGCATTTCGGCTTTTTGTAAAATACGATGTGCTGTGCTTTTGGGTATTCCCGTTCTTTCTTCAATTCCACGAACGGAAATACTTGGGTCATCTGCGACCTCTTGCAACACTTCTTCCTCGTAAGGAAAGCGAGCTCTACCTCCAGCCCGTATTTGATCCGGGAAATGGCCGCCCTCTGTGAGTGAACGGTGCACATTAACAAACACGCGGTGATCCGGATAGCGCTCTAAATTTGGATATCTTTCCCGATAAATTCTAGCGGCGGCACTTGCGTTGCATCTGCATTCTCCATAAATGAGGTGCATGTTCGCATATTCTTGTGAAGTGTAGCGTGTAGGCATGGTAGATAACAAGGATGCCAACACAAAAGTTCAATTCCAAAAGAAGGAAGCCAAAGTTGCCGGTATGTAATCAACAAGTCCAATTCACAAAAATCCAAGTCCAAAAAGCCAAAGTTGTCAGTACTAAATCAACACAAGCGAATACGGAAAGGTGCGCTGTAGACGAATGAGCGAAACGTACTAACTGCAATGTTGCCGTTACAGCTGTCTACTTTGTTGCTAGTTAAATGAGAAAAATGGCTAGATTTGCAAGAAAATCGCCCTTCAAAAAGTTGCTAGAAGTGGCTAGATTTATTTTAGTGGCTAAACGAAATTATTTTGTGGCTAAACCCGTTGAAAAGTGGCTAAAACGGTAACACTGACTAACTGGTGTCAGTTTGGTAGCGTAGCCATTTGCTTGGTATGGCGACTGTATCTGTTTCATTCGCACGCGTTAAACGACGCATCTCCGTCTCACTGCGTGGCGTCACTGTCCACTACCCATCTCTATGGCATCAATAGTTGGTTTATCCCGCTTAGTAAAGCCTTTCGCAGTATCTGGATATTTCTCCATGAATTCCACGATAATGCTGTTTTGAGTTGCATTTTTACGCTTTCCTCTAGTTATGAATAAAAATATAAATACATTAATAGTTATTTTTATGAAATAAACTTTCTTTTACTCACATTTTTATAAAATGTCCAACTGGAAGAAAGAAAAACTAATAAACAAATGAAATCCAAGAGCAGTTAGCTGTTTGGTTTGTTTCCGATAGCAAAATCGATATTATTGGTTTCTGTGACTCCCAAAATCAACACTAATTCCGATTCGAACATAAAACCGATAACATTGGATTTCATGACACCAAAGTAATTTTTTTGTCGTTTTCAAATCCCATTCCGACAACAATTGGATCCCATGACAGCCCTGATAGTGTTTTTTTTAATAGAGATACTGCGAAACGGAATTTTTTCGCAGTAATATACAGAGATACGAGCGTTAACTATGCAACTTCTTTGTTTTCTATGTTCTTTATACTTATTATACCCAATTGATGGAATTACCAAAGAACCTAGAAAACAAAGAAGATGCATAGTAGCAGATTTCGTTCCTATAACACTCCGCTAGAAGTTCACTTCTCGGCTGGCTGCTTGTTGTTGAAGGCAACCGGCCGAGAGGTGAACTTCCAGCTTAGATTTATAGGAACAAAATCTACTACTATGCACCTTCTTTGTTTTCTATGTTCTTTGTAACTACTACCAGAGACAATAGATACGATGGTGTAGATGTCTAGGCTAGTTTTGCATATTCTATGTTATCTACGTTCTATCAAAGAACATAGAAACAAATAAGGTGTATAGTAGTAGATTTTGTTCCTATAAAACTGCGGTAGAAGTTCACCACTCGGCTGGCTGCCTGTTGTTAAAGGCAGCCAGAGAGTGCTTAATTTCTAGCGGAGTTTTATAGGAACAAAGTCTACTACTATACACCAGAGAGAGGTTAATTTCTATCGGAGTTTTATAGAAACAAAACCTACTACTATACACCTTATTTGTTTCTGTGTTCTTTGATAGAACGTAGATTACATAGAATATGCAAAACTAGCCTAGACATCTATAAAACTCCGCTAGAAGTTCACCACTCGGCTGGCTGCCTGTTGTTGAACGCAACCAGATAGTGCTTAATTTCTAGCGGAGTTTTATAGGAACAAAGTCTCCTACTATACACCTTCTTTGTTTTCTATGTTACTTGGTTCTATGCTATATTATCCTAACTCCAAAGAACATAGGAAACAAAGAAAGTGCATAGTAGTAGATTTTGTTCCCATAAAACTCTGCTAGAAGTTCACTACTCTCTGGTTGCCTTTAACAAGCAGCCAGCCGAGTGGTGAACTCCTATCGAAGTTTTATAGGAACAGAATCTACTACTATGCACCTTCTTTGTTTTCTATGTTCTTTGCTAACTCCATAACTTTTACTGTAGTTATAATACTGAAATCAAAAAAAAAAGAAATCGAAATGGTATAAACGCGGTAAAAATAAATAAAGCCTACATCCAACAATAAAAATATAAACTGGCAACCGTAGCAACATTCTATTCATAATCCTACACACAATACGAATATTCGATTAGTCGTACGAAAAGTTTGCAATTTTTAAAGATTTCAATTTAGGAATTTCGCAATTACCTTAACTTTTGTATCAATTTTTCCATTATTAGAGAGTAACATGCACATGACAACGAATACATCGCCATTCCCCAGCAGCCAAAACGAACACCCTCTTCATATTTTGTTTGGAGAAATGTGCCTTCAATAGCTTTAGGATCTCCCATATAAACTGCTTCCCCCACAAAGTCTGTAAAGTATAACGAGTAGCATACATGCGCCATCCAACAGAACAAATTTGTCAGGCAGACCATCCGCAAGGAGTGAGGCATGTAAATAATAGAGGACAAATAATGTGATAAATTCTGGACTTGCTGAATGGGTAAATCCGTTGTGCTGTTTTGATCCAACTTTGTTGTGGGTATATATTTTAAAGTTGAATTGGTTTCTAAAACGTGTTCGTCATTTTCTTCAAAATTATTTGCTCCATGCGAATGTCTTCCAGATTCCAAATTTTCTTCATTTTGATTAAAACTGTTGAGCTGAAATATAATGAAACAACACAAAAACGAAAAAGTTTTATTGAAATTACAAGCAAATATTCAAAAAATTTAAGCAAGATTTTGAGTATAGAGAAAATATAATTTTTAGACCCGTAATATCTTTATGGGAAAATAAACTACAGCTCAATAAAAACTTTTTTATTTAAATAGTGTTATATGCATACATACATATATTTATAGAGTGTACTTTTTGATTAAGGTAGACCTTCATAAATTACGTATCGGCATGCGCGCTTTTTACAGATGTGTTCAACATGCACGCATAAAAACGCAAGAAAGCTGTATTTACATATTTCTTTTTCGACATATGCGTAAAATGCCAACGCTTGCATGCAGATCAGTGATAATGTCTTGAAATGGAACTAAATCAACAAATAATAAAATAATGTAAAGCAAGGGCAGTGCTGTCTTCGACTATGCCGAAGGTTTCATACCTTTCATGAACATTCAAAAATTTTACTTCAACCTTAATTTCTTTGGGAGCTACATATTACTTATATTTACTAAATTTATATACAATTGATCTTGACGATTGTTTCAGTAGACCTTGTATGATTAATTAGTAAATAGCTCACGAAATTGTTCGGGTTTAGCTGTCTTAATGACGGAGTTTTAAGGTAAACCCCCATATCTGAACAATCAGTTGAATGGGAGCTATAGGTTATAGTGAACTGATGAAATAAGAATCAAAAATTGTATACGCCCAAGTATGATAAACATTTTATTTTATTATATTATATATTGTTAATAAATGAATTATATTTTTATAAATCATATGTTTTGGGTCATATTATAAGATTATGAGAAATCAATTTTTTGTACATACGAATATATACATATATATGTACGTATGTATAATGTGTTGCATGTATACCGCAGATGTCTACGATTATACGAATTACAAAAATATTGTGTGCTCCTAGATAGGCCGACCAATCTTTGTTGAAGCATGGTCGTTCTGAGCCAAGTTTTCAGGCGACGTAGTGTTGAAAAAGACCGTTCGGCCCTTGCATTGGTGACACACATTGTACATAGAATTCTGAGCAAAGCGTGAATGGGTGGATAAACATCTTTGTCAAAAAGTTCTAAAGTTTCCAATGCAGGAGCCGGTGTTTCAGAGTTTTCCTTACAAATGTTAATTGTCTTCTGATTCTAAAAGTATTGCCAGTGGGTAATTACTCCTTTAAGTCGAAGGTAAAGAAGTTTTTCTCTTTCCTTCAAAAGTTTGCAGAATCGTTGTATCAAACATTTAATTAAATCTGCAATTTCATTTGATGTCAAATCCTTAATATTCTTCGGGAGCAATATACATAATTGAAAGCCATCCAGGGTTTCCTGAGAAAACCGAGTTTTTAAATCTTCTATAATATTTTCCAGAAGAGGAATGTACATGGAGACTCAAAGGTAATCCTCACAATTAGATATATCGCGATTTTCACGTCTCACTTGCCTACCAGTTGTTCTTGGTTTCTTTACTATATTTAATTCCTCTGCCAGGTTTGTTTCATCTGTAAATATTTGATTGAACTTTTCTTCGGCCTTTTGCATTTGAACTGCCAAAACTTCAATCAGAGATTAAATTTTTAGAGCAGCGATAAGAACTGTTGCTTTACCAGCCGTTTCCCTGTTGTTCCACTTACATACTTTATTCAACGCCTTGATAATCCTTGGAAAGTCTACGACGAACTGGAGTAAAGAGTCATGTCGTTCGACCCATCTTGTATCGCATAAACTCTTGAGTTTGTGTCCCAGATTTTTGATAATGCTGTTAAACGTTTAGGATGTGCATACTGGAAGAATTTTGTCGGAAACTTTTTGAATTGACTGAATATTAGATTTCATGAGACTGCTGTAGCTAGAATTTTAAAACATAAAAAAAAAATAGAAGCACAAGACGGCTGTAGCCTTTGCAGCAACAATTTTGGTTTTTGCTGATTAGCAATCCTGCAGGAAATAGAGTAGATATTACTATTGTCCGCTTGTTTGTTATTTCCCCTATTTCCCCTGCGTTGATCCGCCCCTGCCTTAACATAGATTCAGTAGCTACATCTCACATATTATTTTTGTAATTTTTAGTTAAATGTTCATGTACATGTTGTTGAAAAATGCAATATCGCAAAATATCTATATCTATATCTATACATACATCTATATCTATACTTATGTTTATTTATACTAATTATATAAAGAGAAGTCCTTTTTTTTGTAACAGCTAATCTCGCGAACGGTTGGTCTGATTTTCATGAAATTTTGTATACAAATAGCTTTCGACACCCACCATGTTTTAGGCCAAAAAAAATTTACTTTTTTCCGGTAGGTGGACCAGGTACCGACCTATTCGAAAAAATCTTATTATGATCCGATTTGCTTAAAATTTGGTACGTAGGTATGTTTTTGCCTAGATTAACATATAGCATCTTTTTTTTTCCTGGAAGTGAACCAGGGACCGATCCATTCAAAAAAATTATATTTATGGTCCGATTTACGTAAGTAGCTTTTTGCCTAGATAAGCATATAGGATCCTCTTTTTTCTATTCGAAAAAATCGTATTTATGGTCCGATATGCTTGAAATTTGGTACGTAGGTAGCTTTGTGCCTAGATTAGCATATAGGATCCTTTTTTCGGTAAGTAGGCCAGGAACCGATCTATTCGCTAAGTATCTTATTTATGCTGCGATTTGATTGAAATTCGGTACACGTATTATATATACACAGGGAATAGAATTGAACGATTATTTTGCAGTTCGAGAGGTGTTTTAAGCCGCTGAATGGCAAGCGTTTATTGGTCATCTAGAGAACTCCCTTATTTGTAAGAGGTGGTTTCGCAAACGGCGTGTCTAATTTTCATGAAATTTCGAATATAAATAGCTTTTAGCAACCAACATATCAAGGGGCAAATTCGTCACAAGGGGAGCTTTTTTGCGACAAGAAGAAACAACGGAGTCAGCCAATCAGCAAGCAAATTTCCTTTTCATGCACGAATACCCGACTTAGAAAAAGTTATTCAGAGTATTGACAAAAACAAAGGCGAAGCATTATTCTTTGACGCACCAGGTGGTACAGGTAAAACTTTTCTGATAAATCTGCCATTGGCTTATGTGAGATCAACTGGACTTAGTGCAATAGCTGTAGCATCATCGGGAATAGCAGCAACTTTGCTTTCAGGTGTAGAACTGCTCACTTCACATTTAAATTGCCATTAAATGTATGTATGCAGGAGCAAACTTTTTGCAGCATTCGAAAAAATGGTCCGCTGGGAAAATTTTTACAGGAAGCCGTATTTATAGTGTGGGATGAGTGTACTATGACTAACCGTGCTCATATGGAAGCAGTCGACCGCAATTTAAGTGATTTAAGAAGCTGTGATAAGAGTTTTGGAGGCAAAACTTTTCTTTTTGGAGGGGACTTTCGGCAGACCAGCCGTAGCAAAACGTACCCGAGCGGATATCATCAAAGTATTCCTTAAAACAGCGGCTTTGTGGCATGATATTAAGAAGTTGAATTTGCGGACAAATATGAGAGCCCATCTTAGTAGGGTTGGTTCTGAGTTCCCTCAATCTGTGCTTAGTATTGGAAATGGAAGTATGCAAAATATCGATGGATACCTCATCGTAGATTCCAGAATTATTAAATTATGAAGTGTATCCAGATATTGGAAATATTTTAAGCAAACCATACAATTGGCTGTGCGAGAGAGCAATTGTCTCGCCAAGGAATGTTACTGTTGAAGAGATGAATAACATCGCAATGCAAAAAATTGGTGGAAAAATTGAAGATTATGCTTCTATCTACACAGTACTTAACCTAGGGATGTTGCGATACTATAAAAGTATCGATACAGTATCAAATGATGTATCAGGAGCAGGTATCGATACAAGTATTGGTATTGGTATCGGAAATAAAATATCGATATTATATTTTACCCATTTGATACAAATTTTTTTTTCATAATATGAATTAATGAAATTTAATAAGAAATATTTAACAACTGCAGTGCTGATAAACAAAATATAGAAAAAATGGCTCGATTTCATCAGAATACGAAAATATCTAAGCACGAAAACTAGATAACTATGACGGTGACAGGAATCAAGACACGCACTGATTGAAATCAATTAATATACTATATTTATGTACATAAATCTGCAGCATTTATTATAGAATTCAATATTTAGTGATTTTTCGTTTTACTTTTTTAAGTTGGCAATCCTATTTACATATTAATAATAATTAACGTTTACATCGATTTGAAAGAAGACTTACAAATTTAAATGTAATCATTATTCCCAACCATATTCAGAGTCACTTCAGCAAAGTAGTTCTTCCATTCTGCATGTTGCACTTAACCGTGCTTTTGTCAATATTGGTTATGTAATTCCTCACATTACTTTTCCGAGGTGCCATTGCGGTGAGAAAATATAGCGCCAGCGATTTAAACAATTTCACAACGGGCCGCAATTACAGTTTGAAGCTTGCCCTTCACAGAAGAAAAAATTAATCAATGTCGTTACGCTCAATTCTGTGTTAAAATGGTTTGAATCGATTAAGATGCCAATAAAGAATCGATACCAGTATCATCATGTAGCATTAATGTGGCTCTGGCATCCGAAAAAAAATATCGCGCAGTATGCGGTATCGAAAGAAAATACCCATATGGGTATCGATAGTATCGTCAACTTATAGCCCTATTCTAATAAAACCTCACAACTGAGCCGTGAGCAAAAATTTGTGAGATTTCTTGTGAGGTCTATTTTGTGAGGTTATTCTTGGCCAGACCTCATAAGAAAAAAGCTAAAAAAAAATTACCACGCGGGGTGAAAAGCGTTTTGCTGTCAAACAGCTGTTTCGTAAATAAAATAAAGACAAAAGATGGATGCCTAACAACAGAAAAAGTAGGTATTTTTGCCATTTCAGTACAACCGTCTTCAGTTTCCTATAATGGTTTCATTCGCTTTTTACAATTAACAAAGCTCAGGGCCAAACTTTTTAATTTGTGGGAATGGATTTTCCCTCAGAATGCTTTGCACATGGTCGATTACATATTCCTTCATCAAGAACTGGAAATGCCGTCGATCAAACCATATTACTTCCTTTAAATGACAAACCCAAAAATGTTGTGTCTTTCGAAGTGCTCTAAATCACTATTTAACTGAAAAAAATCTCTTTGGTCAGTAAATAATATTAATCTATATAGAAAACAGAAAAAAATTGGGCTTTCTTTAAAAATTAGCATTAAAAGGAATGCGTACAGTGGACCAGGGACCGACCTATTCGAAAAAATTTTATTAAGGTCCGATTTGCTTAAAATTTTGTACGTAGGTAGCTTTTTACTTAGATTAGCATAATGGTGTTTCCATGCAGCCGTACGCGACATTCGTACGCCTATGAAGTAAAATAAATCTCACAGAAATAGAAGTTGAAAAACAACATGTAACGTAGCACTGGCTACGCTACAATAACTCCACTGTATATACATACAGACACACAACATCGTACATACATTTAGACATACACCATCGTACAAACATATAAACATACACCACCGTACTTACATACTCCATACATACATACATCACATTGCAGCCCGTCAACAGCATGCCCGAACAACTCACCAACCACTTCGTTCACCACACTGCATTTTTCGGGACGGCGCACGACGAATTCTCAACAAGTGGGCAGCGCAACAGGTATAAAACCCTGATCAAGTGCGCAGTAAGGTCAGTCGTGGTAGGTGAGCAGGCTGCTTGACTAGTAGGGCGGAACGGAGCTATGTCTTTTAGGCATTTGCTAGTACCTCCCCTCTGGTCAAGACAGCTCAGCTGGTTGGAGGAACGGAGCTATGACTTTTAGACATTTGCTAGTACCTCCTTCTGGTTAAGACGGCTCAACCGGCGAACGGAGCTATGCCTCTCAGGAATTTGCTAGTACTCCCTTCTGGTTGAGCTGGTCTCCTGGTTGGCCGCGGCTTCACAGCCTACTTCGATAGTGTGCAACTACGGTGGCGACGGTGCTCATCAGTCAGAGTCGTGCTAGGTTTGCTTCGCCGGAAATAGTTGCCGAGTATCACTGAGAGCAATCCACTAGAAGCCAGACGCTGCCGAGAATCGCCCGTTGCACCGCCATCACCGAAGATCATCCGCCGCGAGGATAACCTGCTACCACTGAGCGTCGCCTGCTATTGCCCGCTGAGAATCACCCGCTGCTCCGACAATCACTCGCTGTGCCGCTAGTGCTCCTTGCTGCTTCCCGCTAGTTGTTCCGCCGTTACCGAGAGTCATCCGTCGCGCTGCTAGCGCTCTCACCGTTGCTCGACCGCCTCTCCGCCGTTACCGAGAGTCACCCGTCGCGCTGCTAGCGCTCTCACCGTTGCTTCGTCGTTGCTGTGAGTCACCCGCCGCGCTGCTAGCGAACTCACCGTTGCTCGACCGCCTCTCCGTCGTTACCGAGAGTCATCAGTCACGCTGCTAGCGCTCTCACCGTTGCTCAACCGCCTCTCCGCCGTTACTGATAGTCACCCGTCGCGCTGCTAGCGCTCTCACCGTTGTTTAGCCGTCGCTGTGAGTTACCTACCGCGCTGCTAGCGCTCTCACCGTTGCTCAACTGTTGCGTCGCCGTTACTGAAAGTCACCCGTCGTACTACTGGCACCCTCAGCATTACAGTTGACCCGTTAATACTCACCGCCACGACCTCTCGGCAACAAACGTATGCTCTCTCTCTCTACCTTTCTCTCTCTCCCTCTCTCTCTTGGAACATAAGATTGCCGGCACTCTAGTTATAGTGCCGTGTGTGCTCGACTTAAATACACAAGAATACTGTGTTTTATTTGGTGGGGGTTAGTGGGACCTTCGCTGAACTCTGGATCGGCTGAGCTCACCTCAGCCTTCGACAAAATCCACCTCATAAATGGCGCCCGAGCAGGGACCCAGCTCTGCAGGCGCATGTGCAAAAAACTCAACAAGCACCAACACTTCAGAAGGGGGTTCACCGAACACACCAAATCCAACAGATGACACACGCGCCAGCGAGAGTAACACCAATACGCTGAATATCGACTCTCTAAGTTGGATATACCTACTAAAGAAGGAGAAACTGATAAAAGAGTGCAAGCGGCACCGAATTTTCATAGAGGGATACACGGTCGCCGACCTGCGCAACGCGCTTAGCGCATATGTAAAGGCAAAACGCAACCGCAAATCAACGGAGAATCTACTGAGAGACCTGGAGGAGGAGATTAAGGCAGAAGGGAGAGGCCCGTGAAGCTGCCACCCAGCACCATTCCCACTGTCCGGGTAGATGACTACAGCCCACAGCCAGGAGAAGTGAAGCATACCGCACCAAAGCATAGCGAGATCAGCGACGCTCTCCAATGGTTCCGCGTGCGAAGGATACACATCCACTCGTGGGAAGAAGTCCAGGCAGAAGTAGAGCGGTTCTTCCTCCCAAGGCGATACATGAGCCAGCTGGAAGATGCCATCCGGCAGCGGCGCCAACAAAGCCGAGAGAAGGCTAAAGATTATATGTTGGCACTACAAACGCTGATACTCCAACCGACCATGTGCAGAGAGGATCACCTGGAACGCATCTACCATGGCTTACGCGTAGAGTACCGCCTCTTTATTAAGCGGCGAGAGTTTAAGACCATCGAAGAGTTGATGGATCTCACCGACGAATTCGAACTTCTGAAAAGCGAGGAGGCCAGGAATGGCAGACCAGCTGTGCACAGCCTAGCCCTCCTGTAAGAGAGGTACAGTAGAGAGGAATCCTGCTGGCGTTGCAAAGGCCGCGGACACCGCCGCTTCCGATGCCGAAGAACCAGGGACTGTCCATGCAACACCGCCACCGTCAAGCCGCTCGTCAGAATATACAGCACCGCAACAACACCGATCGCCACCGCTCCTGCGGACACTAACGCACAACAAGGTGGAAAAGTAGATGGCCGCTACTACATCAATGTTGTTATAGAAGGCAAGAGCGTGCGCGCACTATTAGACACCGGCGCAACGCTCACCTATGTCGACGAAACCATACGCCAACACTTGGAAGATAGGAAGATCCGGCATAGACACAGTCCCCGTAATGTGCAAAATGTGCAACCGGCTGACCAAACGTGCGTTTCCAGCCCGTACACGAATCCAGTAAAGATAACGTATAACGGACGAACGACAACCACACTTGCTTCGGTACTCCCAAATCTGACGGAACGCATGGTTCTGGGGATAAACTTCCTCAGGGAAAGGGGAGTTACCGTCACGCTGGATGGCCAACCACTGCCTGAGGCCACCCCGGAAGTACCGGATGCATCATCTCAGCCGTATACACCAACCGAAAAGGAGCATCTGAACAAAGAGCGATGTAATCAGCTGGCCGAAATCCGTACCCACCGATCCCGCAAAAATATCCAACGTACGAGAGATGCCAGCACTTCAGAGCGACCGAAAGCTTTGTCGATTCCTCGGTCTCTCATCATGGTACCGCCGCTTCAACGCCGATCTCTCCATGCTTGCAGCACCGCTCAATCAACTGCTGAAGAAATGCCAGACATGGCTATGGGATGCACCACAAGCGAATGCATTCCAATCATTGAAGGAGAAGTTCACGAGCGCGCCAGTACTCTGCTGCCCCGACTTCAACCGCCCGTTCTTCCTCCAAACCGACGCCAGCAGGGAATGGCTAGGGGTCGCGCTTTTTTTAACGCCACACCGAACACGACAGAGTCGTAGTGTATGCCAACCGCAACGCCAAACGAACCGCTGTTCACCGCCAACGAGGTGGTCACCGTTACCGACCAACTCACTCCAGTCACCGCAACGCCAAACGAACCGCTGTTCACCATCAACGAGGTGGTCACCGTTACCAACCAACTCACTCCAACCGGCGTGCAACAACCCATCATCGACGAGAGCAACTGCGAATCACCAGACGCCAGCAATAAACCGCACAACAAAGGGGGAACAAGCATCGAAGACGCAATGGCCAGCAACCCGCAAGACAACGAACATCTCGCCGAGAATGCCGGGGAAGACCATACATTAGTACTTCATTTTTAATAAATAATAATATTATTTTTCAATTGTAATGATAAGAATCAGATGTATATATTTTTGCTAGTTTTACATTATAACTAATATTATACAGGGTGGGCCAAAAGAAACCAAGGGTTGTAAAAGTTTAATAACTTTTTCGTTTATTAATTTTTTTTTTAATTTTTCTTTCAGATTATATAATATACAAAAGGGAAATTTTTTTTTTTATTTTTTTTTTTTTTTGTTGTCTATATAATCTGAAAGAAAAAATAAAAAAAAGGGAAATTTTTTTTTTTT
>JAPVRG010276027.1:0-11618 GCA_029783565.1 Rhagoletis cerasi
GCACGTGCGATTGTTTCTAGCGAAATTAGCAGGATTTGTTGATAATAAACACTTGACAGGTCAACAAAGACCGAAAAGACAAAAATCACAAACAAAATATTTATTCGCAGCTACCTGCACACCAGGATTTTTATGATTTTTATGGGTGCGTGCGCCAATGTTTATTTTCGGATGCAAGTAGATAGACATCATCGGTGCTTCATGTGAGCGTGATCAACCCCTACGAGTGAGCAATCAAACAACGAACATTTTCACCAACAATAAGTTAAGTGAGTTGTCACTGGCCACATACGCTGATTGTGCAATAATTGTTACTCATACAATGAAGACATTACTAGATAATTTCAGGTAGTTTCCAAATTCCGTAAATTTCCCCAAAACAATAGAGTTTGCAATAGACTAAGCTGCACACACTTCCGATTTAGAGGCAAATAAAGTTAAACGCATGAGATTCACCATACTCAGATTTAGGATAATCCATAAAATGCATGTGAGTTGTATACCGATAGCGCAGCACGTATTATAAATATACATATGTATATTAGGGTGGTCCTTAAAAGTAGGAAGAAAATGTTTACATCAGATTTCCTAAACCTCAACCCTACGTCAATACTACTATAGTCGGAGATATCATATATCAATTTTAGTGCCGATTGGAGAAGGCTAACAGCCATACCTAAGCAAAAGAGTTGAGCGGAGCGTTTTCTTCCGCCCAGCTTTAACGCTGAAGTGTCATACCTAAACAAAAGCGGCAACGCTACGTCAAATGTAGAAAAAACAGCAACAATGAGAACATGTTTGTGTGTGTGAAACATGAAAATGACTGTTTCGTCATCTTCTGCAGCCAACTTCACTTCCTAACGCCCTGTCAACATCGTATTTTCCAACCGCTCAGCGTTGCCGCCGCGTTATTTCGGTATGCTCCATACAAATTGTATGGGCATGAGAAATTTTTGACAAGCAGACAACGCTGCCGCTTTTGTTTAGATATGGCTGTAAGGCGTGTCGCATGGGGGGCAAAGTTCAGATTCCTCTATGGAGACTCAAAAAATTAACACCAAATTTTTTCTCATTTAATGCCCAAAGTCGATACTACTAAATTGTAAGATATCACATATACCTTTTGGACCCGATTGGAGACGGTTAAAACGTGTGGCACATTGATCAAAATTCAGACTACCCTACGTCTCCAATCGGGACCAAAATTTATATGTGATATCTTCGACTATGATAATATAGACTTTGAGTTTTAGATGAAAAAAAATATTAATTTTTAATTTTTTTAGTGTTCATAGGGTAGTCTGAACTTTGGCCCCTGTGCGATACGCCTTATCCGTCTCCAATCGGTACTAAAATTTGTACGTGAGTTCTTTGACCATAGTATTCCCGATTGAGTCGGTGGGACTGAAGAAAATCGTTCATTTGATTTTTTAAGGACCACCCTGCTGTGCAAACATTTATTGTGTGAATTAAGTACATAAGTACATATGATTTGTCTGTACTTACATCCATATGTACGTAGTATATCTGACCACTTATCTGAACAAGTGTTATTCCTAATAAAATGATCTACGTGCAGGCGATAAATGATAACCGGAAAACAACAAGTGAATGAATTTAATTTCTATGAACTGTTAGCCGTTTACAAAAATCCCTGTGCAGAAGTTTTTGAGTGTTTATCAATCAGTTACTTGTAAATAGTGCAGATGGCAAAACCGCTACATACATACATAGAGATTAGAATAGCAGCAAATTGTGGCAGCAATAAAGTACATATGTATGTAGTAGTAGCCACCAACATTCTCCTTACCACCAATTCATTGAATTTTAGTGCGAAAGCCGCCAAAACCACAAATATTCGAATTCAGTAGTTTTTGACCGCAACCAAACTTGCAGCTAGGCATCGTAAGAAAGATTCATCAAGCGTCTGCATCCTTTGCTGACCGTAGACTCGCTTGCCATTCGGTTGGTCCTAGTTAATTTGGCATTGTATGCATAATTAATTCCAATGTTTGTGGTGAATCGCATTGCCTAACTTCCAATCGTGCATTCCTTCGGCATTCAGTACAAATTTAAGTACATAACACTTGTGTACATATGTACATATGTACATACATACGTCTACAAAATTCTATGAGCAACTTGTAGTGATGGAAATGGGCTTACCGCTAACCCAACCAAAACTAGTGTTGTGCTCTTCACTAAAAGAAGAAGGTCGGATGGTCTCATTACCCCCACACTTAAAGGTGTCACAATTCAGACCTCTCACGAAATGTTTTCTTCTTCTTTTTCTTGTTTGGCGCTGTAACCGCCTAAGGATTTTTGCCGAGTTCAAGAAAGCTCACCAGTTGTTTCGCTTCTGTGCCAACTGACGCCAATTGGAAATGCCAAGTGAAGCCAAGTCCTTCTCCACCTGGTCTTTCCAACGCAGAGGAGGCCTCGCTCTTCCTCTGCTACCACCAGCAGGCTTCGAGTCGAATACTTTCAGAGCTTGAGCGTCTGTGTCCATTCGAACGACATGACCAAGCCAGTGGAACCGCTGTACTTTAATTCTCTGCACAATGTCCATGTAAGGGGGTCTCATCCGAGGCTTTGTGAAGTGAATTATCTACGAGTAATTCTATATACAAAACTATCATGTAAATCTCACGTGGAGCACAAGACCTCCAAAACATTGGCGGCTTTTTGGCTACGTAAACAGGTCTTTGGCGAAACGTGGGGTCTGTCAAGGAAGGGAATCCTCTGGATTTATATCTCTCTGATCAGACCCATAATCAGCTATGCGTCAGTGGTAAGTAGGGTTGAACAGACTCTCATTTAATAGCGTGAGAAATGTGCTTGCAAAACTTAAAAGAACAGTTGCCGTGTGCCGTACGGAAGCTTTCTCTACAGTATAACGCTGAGTGGGGCGAGGCGGAAATTACTGGCGGCAGGGAATCTTTACTGATGGCTCCGAAAACTAACTCTTGGTCAGGATCTGAGGTCTTTATCGAAGATAATGGGGATAATCTTCACTTTTCTCTTTGGCAATATGCTTCAATCTACCAGGCTGAGGTATTTTCAATCCTTAAGACCATGGACTACAGGGTGGAAAATAGGTGGTGGGAAGGAGTATACATGTCTGCAGTGACAGCCAAGCTGCACTTAAAGCATTAGCCAGCGCTCTAACTACTTCCAAACTAGTTCGACAGTGCAATAGTGCGATTCTGTATCTAATTTTAACAACATTTCACGTTGTTATCTCTAGTTAACAACTTTTTTTGATGTTAAGTGATTGTGTATCATTTTTAACAACATTTGTCATTGTTTACTGTTAACAAACGCAGTCAGCTGTTTGATAACAATTATTTTTGGGGTTAAGCTAACAGCATCTCATTTTGCGTTGTTAAGCTTTTGTTATTGTGTATTTGGTACTGGTGCAGTTTATGGTCCCCACCGAAAATTGATCAAAATTAACCAAAAGGGGTATCAAACTATGCGTATTACCGCCAGTATTAAGAATCCGATAGCGAAGATGGATTTTTTTCAACCGTTCAAAAGTTATTCGTAAAAAAAGTAGTTTTATTCGCACCAAAACTCAACAGATCAGACCAGCCTTTTAAAATAAAAATAAAATTAAAAAAAAGGTTTCCTTTAGTTCACTTTGCTAGTACTAAATTCACGTTAATAAATGCATTAAATAAACACATACTACGTTTATACGCACATATTATTTGCAAATAATTTGTAAAATAGTAAACTTTGCCACATAAACGCAGAGTTAATTTTTATTTGCAAATAACTAAGTCACGCAAATAAGTGAAAAATGTTGCCAAATTAGGTTTATATTCTTTTTCGATGCTTTTTTTATAACCAGGCAACTTTGAATAAGAAATTTTCACCATTGTATGAACAGTGAGCTAGGTATTTGCAAATTATTTTTATTTGTAAATAGCTTACGTATAAACGTGGTAACATATTGATACCTAGTCGTTCATTATAATTTACTTTAACTGAATTAATAAAAAAACAACACGAAACTTAGGGAATCAAAGCAATATTAGGTTTAAAAATATGCTCACAAAACGAGCGGCTCTATTCCGCTAGTTATAAAAAAATGGAGGTGCTTGGTGTTGCCAAGTACTAGCAAAGTGAACTAAAGAAAACGGGTTTTAACAAATAAAAAATATATATCTCCGCCTTGGGATTCTTAATACCGGTAGTAATCACGGTTGCCACAAGCTTAGAGAAAATGTTACGATGATAATTACCAAAAAGTTACCAAATATATTAGCAATAATTTTTTTGCCAAAAATAGTGCGTTTTATGTTAACACTCTCATGGAACCTTTATGAAAAGTGTTTAGGGGCTTAGTTAGTGCAAATTTTGTTGTGGGCGTGTAACTCTGAGCTAATTAAGGAGCTTACACTAGTTCAGCCTAGCATGAGCGTAGCCAGGACCAAAACTAGGGAGGCAAAATTCAAAATTTAAAAATTATAGAATCAAACAATAAAATATTTATAACTACCTCTATCCAACCACTTTATTGTTCTATTGATATCAGAGAACCCGTTAAATTAATATTAGAAGACTTGATAGCCAGAATGAAAAGATTGTGGTAAATTAGGTAATGCAGTTATGAGTAATTTTTATAAGATATTGCGCCCATGCCCGACGTAAGAGAAGGACGACGCGTCCAAAGGATCTCTTCTATGAGCGCTTGGAGCGTACATATGAGCACTGCTTAGCGATTACAATGCCAAGTTGGGCAGGGAAGGGATCTTTGTCGCCAATGTGGGAAAATTCAGCCTCCACGAAGAAACTTCCGATAACGGACTGAGGCTGATCGACTTCGCCGGGGCCCGAAACAGGGTATTGTGTAGTACTAGGTTCCAGCATAAAAAAATCCATGAAGCTACAGGTCTGTCTCCAGATTGAAAAACGAGAAATCAAATCGACCATGTTGTGATAGACGGAAGGCATGTTTCCAGTTTTTTAGACGTACGTACACTCCGAAACATCGACTCGGACGACTATCTTGTTGCAGCCAAGTTACGCACCCGCCTCTGTTCAGCAAACGTTTAATATCCAGGCGCACAAGGACCTACATATACATATGTATTAATTAGATTAAATAAATCTGGACTGTCTCGATCAGAGATGTACGACATTTAGTAAGCGAGTTCCACTGTCTATGTGTGAGTGTAGAGCAAATCCATTTAACCGAAACGTAGATCAATTTAAACCAAACGCAAATTATACTAAACCAAACGAAAATTTTATTAATCCAATTAAAAGTTAAACGCAACTCAGCATTAAACTAACTTTTATTATTAGATATAAAGTCCAAATTTGTAGAATCGTGTCTGTAATGTAGTTGGCACAATCGGTGGCCGTAATGCGGCGTACACTGTTCTCAATAACTGTTTACAGATTTTGAGCCTGGTTCACTTCGCTTAACATTTTTCGAGCATGTGTTTTAACCTTTGAAAACCATTTCTCTATAGGATTTAGGTTGTTCAGTAAGGGGGCAGATATTTAAGAAGTAGGTTGGTATTTTCTATCGTGGCACGAACTGGTTCCGTTTTGTGGATCTTTGCATTATATAAAAATTTTATTGTACCGTTACGTTTTCCGAGCGGGTGGCAATTATATGTATACATATGTACATATAATTTGATACATTTTATTTGCCATCCATGGTAGAACCGTTTTCTGCCATTATTCTTTTGCCATCATAATTTCGTATAAAATTGATAATACAAAAATTAATTATTCGAAATTGTTGTTGTTTGAGATCATTTTCAATCTCAAACAACAACAATTTTGAATGAGTGCTAGTTTGAGTTTTAATTTTTAAAATTATATTATATTCAAACGTCAAAAATGCTAAAAAATCCTCTCAGCGGTTCTACCTTGTTTTTAAATTAAATTCATATATCGATGGTCCTCTGCAATAACGACACAATTCAAAACTTCATATATTTCAGTAGAGCCAATTAAAGATTTTGTGTTTCTTAATTTAGCAATAATACGTCTTGGAACGTAATTATTCCGGATTATTTGCAGTCATTCTGTAGGGAAAATTTGTAAGCTTTCAAATTATGACTTTTTCTAAAGATTTAGTAAGTGTCGGACTGCGAAAATTCGAAATAAGTAACAACTCGTAAGTAGTTAAACGAAAAAAATTCAATTTGTATTGCTGAACAACGGCACAATACGAAAAGTGTCGTTATTTTGAGTAAAAGCATGACTAACCTATCGAAAAATTTTGACTTATGCCAATATTCACGATAAATGTGAGATATGTGCCACTGTTCAGTAGTAAGGTTTGGCTACTTCGGTTTTGTGACAAATGGCAAAACTGCGCCTCTGCCGAATTAGTAACAACTAAGCCTATGTCGATTTGCCACAGAAAAATATGGTTATTTACAAACCTAATCCGCTATATGGCATGAAATTTTGAGTTGTGCCGTTATTGCAGAGGACCATCGACATATACAGATGTATACATATGTATATTGAGATTTTCGTATTTGGGAGAAAGCAAATATTGAAGAACTGAGTTTTTTTTTAATTTTTCACTCATTTCTTCACAACTCAGCGACATGAGGTAGAATCCATTATATGAATTGGATTTTCATTAACACACGTTGTTTTTTTTCTTCTTCAGAAAAACCACGTCCAAATTAATTTTTTTTTTTTTTAATTTTTGAATCTGCCATTTTTGCATTTTTCAACACTTCAACAGTTTTTTTGCAAAAACTAGACGTGCAGCAAAATTTTGTGAAAGCACTTGATCAGCATACAAAAAAATCTATAAGAAGGCAAATCGCTCTAAACTTTTCGTAAATTAGAGTTTTCGTCGTTGTTAAAATTGTGGTATTATCTTCCAAAATGTAACAGTTTTCAAGCATCCGTTCATATACATTGTAATCTAGAGTATGTAAAACATGGGGTTTCATTGTCGCGCTATCTAAAAACTGACGTAAGACATAGCTATCCACGGTTTGATTTTTTTTCGTTTACTCATTATGATAAATTAAGAAAATAGATACGAGAGTGGTCGAGATAAGCGGTCTAATTTTCTTTTTTATATATTTTGGAGTTTTTCCCATCCACTTTGGTTAAAACTACCTGCCACAAGCCGCCCTGTAGTTTGGACATCAGTTTTTATACGCGATTTTTGAATTTTTTTCTATGTTTAAAAGATTTAAATAATGAAAAAAAAAATACTTCTGTGAGGATTTTGATGTTTTAAAGATTGGATGCTTTTAGAATTTAAATGATGTCAGAAGTACTACTATATTAGAGTGCACTCGGCGTGAAATTTTCGATGTATTGTATAAACAATTGCGTTTGGAAGAGGGTGTAAAAACCAAAAGTCTAGAGGAACATCTATCTAACAATGAAAAAAAAACTTTCTCGCTATATTCAGACCAAAGAATTGAAGTGAAAGATTTACTTACCACTATAAAAAGAAAATGGGATGAGAGTAACAGAACAACTGCACGCTTTCTTGCAAAGCAGTTCCCGTGTAAATTTGAACATCAACATTATTAGAAACAAACATTAAGACCTCGTTAGTTGGCCGAGCTTCTCCTCCGATTTGTGGCATACGCACAAAGGGGAGGGACCTACACTTTTACGCCGACTCCGAACGGCGATTTTATTTTTATGAGAAGCTGTTCTTCGTGGCTGAATACACTCGGGGGATTGCCATTGCCTGCCAAGGGGCGACCACTATTAGAAGAAACTTGTTTGTTTATTATTTTTTGATGTTGGTCGGAAACTGGGCTGGAACCCACGCCCTGAGGAATGGTAGCGTGCATTGCTAAAGCAGAAAACATGACCTTTTATACTTAACTACCTCAGTTTTGCTAAAAATCGGATTATTTTAAGCCTACAAAGCGGCCATTAGGGATCCGCCATTTTGAATTTTGAAATTATGTGATGAAATTTAAAAAAAAGCAACCAAAATAAAGACGTACACACAAGGTTTGGTTAAAATTGTACCACTTTTCGGCTTTTGGCCAGCTTTTTCGAAAAATTGGCCACTGTGCGTCGGTCCCGTTTTCGGTATAAAAACGTTCCAAATTTTCTTGAACCGTGATATTAATTAATCAAATTCCCATGTGTTTCGTTTAATTTTAATTTTGATTAAATAATAAAATTTGCGTTTGGCTTAAATTGATTTACGTTTGGTTTAAATAAATGTGCCAGTGCTATATATACCTAAATTACACCGTCCAACAAAAACCAAAAAAGTTTCAAAACACCGAAACAATTAGGGGAATAAGTGAAGATGTTGTGGTAGACTTAGAACTAAAAATGTTGACAGTTTTCTCATTTTTAAATAAAGCTATCTAGGTTTGAAATTTAGGAAATTACGAATTTCGTTTAATATTTATTCAAAAAAAATCTTAAAAAAAAATAATGGGTCCCTTGGTCAAATTTTTGGGGCTGAACACATAGCAGACGGCCCAAACTATCCCCCACTTACGTATGTTCAACCGTCTGCCAAACATCCTGCATATTCCTGGGTACACGATTTTGTAAGACATAAATTTCGTTGGACAGCAGTTTGTTATTACCAACTCATTTCTTAGTTATTACCTTTTGCTACTGGGAAGTATTAACATACAAATAAGTACAAATGTATGCATTTATATGGACGTAGATTTTGCGGTCGGGGCAATCAAAGTTGGTGGTTATATGTACATATGTAGTTATTTTACTATTCTAAAGCAGTGAGCTTCAGGCAAAGGAAAGTAATCTGGTGTTGAAACATGATTGTATGTAATATCTTTTCTTTAAAAACCACAGATTTTCAATCCGCTGGCAAGCAAAAGAATTTCTCTAGATTAACTCAAACGCAAACATGTAGATACATACGTAGTACGTAAACATTTTTACATGCATACATTTGTATTAACGTATATGTATATAATATTGCTTACTTTTAGAGCTAGTGAATAGAGTGATACAAAAAAATTAATATTTACAGCGCTTTCGTAAGTTTGTTTAAAATTTTCATAACTCGAACTCGTACATTACACGAGCACATCGGGAGGATGCATGCCAATATTCAGTGGACGAGGTCTATAATTCCTGATTTCGACATCGAATTGTACGGTCGCTAAGTGCCAACGATCGGTGGAGGTATGGAGCCTGGACGCGATCCTTCTCTGAGATATGAAAAGATCGGAAAATTAAAGGCATCATAGGCGAAAATAATGCAGCTAGTAGGATTCCCAGACACCAATGGAAGTGCGTCCAAAATGCATCGGCAAAAGTAGCGTTGCAAGTGAATCAGCGACCCAGGTCCGCCCCCAACGTGTACAGACGTTGACAGATTTCTGCGGAACGGAATACTAGTTACCTGTACTGATAACGGACCCGTGAAGCTGTACAAAGCTAAAATCGACAAAGTAGGGCAGGTGCAGCCAGATGGAATAGGTGAAGTCCGAGACATCATATTGCAGATGCTCAAAGAGGTATAATTTCAGAAAATAGAGCCTGCCAAATGCAGAGAAAACGAACCGAGTTTCTCAATAATAAAAGTCTACACATTCTAGCGAAGAGCTCGAGTAAAGCAGCATCAGCTTCGCTCCTACATAGTCTGAAGTAGACAACTTTTTGGTTTGAGCACTCCAAGGTATTGGCTCTTTAGTGGCAACGTTAAGGAACCCCCGTACCTGCATATTACTTTGGAAATTAGGCACACCACAGTAAACAAAAAAAGTAAAGAAAATATCGCAAAAAAAGATGTATAGGAAAGAAGGCTGTGTGCTTTTTGACCACTCTTAGCGAATTAATCGCAGCGCTTCCGGTAGAAGCAACATTTGGATATGAATCAAATTGGGCTGGAAAGCTTATGAAATTCTCTTTTAGAAAAAATATTCCCATTAGCCCACAATTAGTTTTTGACATTGAAAAAATAGGTCAAAAATACACTCTAAAAAATGTTAGTTTAATTTTGCGCATATTAAGATAGGTAACCAGTTTCCTCTCCTAATGTGTGCAAATTTAAACACTGTATGTTTACTTTTGCATACCAAATTTGCCGCGTTGAGCAAAATTACACATAAAATATTTAAAATTGATTAAATATGAGCACTTAATGTATTTTTACGTTCAAAATGTTTGCAATTTTAAACATTTCATGTGGATTTTTATTCATCAGCCCAATCTTAAACATCTTATGGGTATATTTACACAGATTTTGTTTGAAAAATAAACACTTTTCAGTAGTAGTTTTACATGCACTTTTTAGAGTGTAGTGTTCTTCGAAAAAAAAAAACATGCCAAAACCACCGGATTTATTTAAAAAAAAAAATAGTTGTATGTTCTATTTATTGTGCTTATATTATAGATTTTGAGACGAGTAATATATGATCCCAGTGTTTCAAAAACCAAAAAAATTAAAATTTTTGTCATATATTTAAAAAAAAAGACTGTGCCCTAGTATGATTTTTTATAGGCAGGAAAATACGGTAAAAGCAGCCTGCAACATTAAAAAATCTAAAGGATACTATTCTAAAGGTATGGTACAATGAAGTAAACTAAGAAGAAATAATAAAATTGTACTAGTATATAGTCATTGCCCAGACACATAGAAGCTGTTATAATAATGGCGTTTCCTTTTCTACCGAAAAATGTTGCCATCTCAGTACCCTCTTGGCACAAAATACTAAAGAGAGGGCATTGAAAAGGCAAACATTTTTGTAGAAAAGAAAACGCCATAAGCCAAAAAAATTTATTTTATTGTAAGTTCAGTTTAAATCAGGGTACGAAAATAAACCGTACAAAACAATACCCATTTGCTCATCGACTATTATATCATTTGTGGTTTTGTACAGTTTCGTACATAGTCATAAAAAATAGTAAGTTTCATGGTCCTTTTCCCCCACGCGAAAAACATTTACTTTTCGTTTGTGAAAATTCTACCATCTAGTACGTTTCAATTAAGCGTAAAATAATTTTTCATCTCTGTCAATTTTTGTATTAAATTCAAATAAAAAAAAAATAATTTTTCATATGAATTGATTTCGTGAAACTGACTTAAGTTAAAAAAATGCCGCGCCCAAGAAATAATATATTGCGTGATCTTTTTGAGGCGGATTTGGACAAAGTTGTTTGTAAGATCGGCCCCTGGACCACGTACCAGAAGAGAAGTATCCTATACGTTAATCCATGCAATTAGATATCAACGTGCCAAATTTCAAATAAATCGGATCATAAATACGATACCTACGGGAAAAAAGTATCATATATGTGCATATGTTAATACAGACAATAAGCTATATACATGCCAAATTTCATTCATAGAAACTTTCACATTTATTATATTAGTAATATAATACATATTTAGAGCATACTGAACGTTTATCATTCGTTCCAGGCATTCTTTTTTTTTACATCGCTTTTATCAGTTCACTGAGTTGTGTGTCCGAGCTTTTTTGTAATCGTCAAATTTTCGTTAAAAAAAAAAGTGTAGACATCAACCTTGTCAGCTTATTTCGTTAGCTTTGGATCAGTGCTTTTCAGCTTCTAAACTTTCTAACTATGTGCTTTACACCTGCTAAGTTCAGCATAGATATGTACATATCAAAGAACATACATGTAGCTAAACTACA
>JAPVRG010276035.1:5585-16916 GCA_029783565.1 Rhagoletis cerasi
GTTCTTGAATGTTTGGTTTGTAATGTTATTTAATTATTTAAAAACATTTGTTAATGAATGAACTTATATTCGGGTAGTTTTTTTTAAGGACTCTAGGATAATAAGAAAAATGTTATTTTCCTTCACACTAGTAATATTTATAGTTTTTATAAATTCATTCCTATCAGCGAAAAGTATCAAAATGGGACATTTGTGGACAATAAAGTATCATAGTATCAAATCACAAAATTTAGAAAAAAAAGTATCAAAAATTATACAATTGTATCAAAACGGCAACGCTGGACGGAGGTGCAGCGAGCGAACGATCAAAAATCTTTGTACCACCTCCCAATCACACACCAAAATTCCAAGTATACTAACAAATACATATGCAAGCATTACTTCTTGTTTGCTGGGTTTTTTTTTTCATGAAAAGTTGAGTTTTCTGAATCCGCTAAAAACCTTTCAATTAGCAGTTGCTGTCAAGGCTGTTTAATATAACCTAAATATTTTCTTCTTAAATTTTTTATAACTTCGCACTATTCATTGTATGCATCATACCAGTGACCTTTTTTCACGTAATCAACAGGTGCTTCGCATTATAAATATTTTATAAGTTTACACAATAAGTTATTTGCATATATGTACATTAGGGTTGTGCTTTAAAATGAAATTTTAAGTCTCACCCCCTCAATCGGTAATACCACGCTCAAAGATATCACATACAAATTTTAGTCCCGATTGGAGTCGGTCAAGGCGTGTCGCACAGGGGGAAAAGTTCAGATTCCTCTATGGAGGATATATACAATGAATCAGAAATTTGACCCCTGTGCGACACGCCTTAACCAACTCCAATCGGGACCAAAATTTATATGTGATATCTGCGCCTACAGTAGTATCGATTTTGGGATGAGATGAAAAAAAAATTCATTTTAATTTTTTGAGTCTCCATCTGAACTTTACCAAATTTATGTGTGATATCTTTGACTATATTAGCATCGATGTAGTGGTTGAGATTTAGGAAATCTTATGTAAAAATGAACTTCATACATTTAAGGACCACCCCAATGTACATATTGTAAAAGCACAAATAAAATAAAAAGGAGAACAAAAGCCAAAGAATAAGCAAATATTTAATAAATAATTTTCGTATTACTGCACTCTTAAGCTTTCTTTAACACGTTTTTTCTCTTCAATTTGGTTTTGTGCCTTTGTTGTGGATCATACATATATATACATACATACATTCGTACACACATACCTTTGTATATACACATACATATGTACGTATTAACTTGCATACTCGTTGATTGTTTATGTCAAAGTTTCCGCTGACAAATTTTATTTATTCATAAGAATTTTTTCTGCGGTTTTCTTTTGTACACTTGCCATTGCCGCTTACCTTTTATTTATTGCATTTTGCAATTATTTTCATTCTTTTTTTCTTTGCAGTTTTTCTTTTAGAAGCCACGATTTTTATTATTTATGTAAATTCGTAGATAAATAAATGTTTTGCTTTTAATTTCAACGGACAAATATTTAAAAGATATTTTCGTATATACCTTTGCAAGCATGTGTGTACATAAATTCGCATACATGTATGTAACGCCATATGTTTGTATGTATTCACCAGTAAGAATGCGCGGGTGCTGCGATGCGGTCGCCGTATTTCCACAGTTGGCTGTGGCTCTGGAATTTCTTGGCTTTTGTTTCAGTGGGCATATCGAAACTTTTGTTTGTGTAGACAAAACTTTGCGACTACTGCATAAAAGTACTTACGTAGCGTTGAAAGGAAAAAAAAAACAGTGAAAACAAATGAGGTGAAGTTACGGAGTAAACAGTAAAAGAATCGCAAAAATTAGTTTATCATTGTTTATGTTTTTGTGTCTGACTTCCGCTAACGCACATATTTATACGTTTATGTGCATACATGCATATGTTGTATGCTTGTGGGTATAAGAATAACTTCTTCTTCTTCTTGTTTGGCGCTGTAAAAGCCTAACCGATTTTGGCCGAGTCCAACAAAGCACGCCAGTTGTTTCTCATCTGTGCCAACTGACGCCAATTCGGAATGCCAAGTGAAGCCAGGTCCTTCTTCACCTGGTCTTTCCAACGCAGAGGAGGCCTCTCATTTCCCCTGCTACCACCAGCGGGTTTCGAGTCGAATACTTTCAGTGCTGGAGCGTCTGTATCCATTCGAACGACATGACCAAGCCAGCGGAGCCGCTGTACTTTAATTCGCTGTACAATGTCCATGCCGCTGTAAAGCTCGTACAGCTCATTGTTCCATCGTCTTCGGCACTCGCCGTCGCCAACTCGTAAAGGCCCGTAAATCTTCCGTACAATCATTCTCTCGAATACTGCCAAGGGCCGCCTCATTGGATGTTGTCATTGTCCATGCTTCTGTGCCATATATGTACCAGCACAGGCATTATGAGTGACTTATAGAGCGTGGTGTTCGTAGGACGAGAGAGGACTTTACTTCTGAATTGTCTACTCAGCCCAAAGTAGCACTTGTTATCGGTGTTAATGCTGGCTCCCAAATAAGCGAAAGTTCTCTACTGTTTCGAAATTATAACTGTGAACAGTGACGTGGGTGCCGAGACGCGAATGCGCTGACTGATTGTTTGAAGACAGGAGATAAAGGGTGTTTTTTTAGATATGTGGTTTTCAAGAAGAAATAAAACGCATATAGTTCAATATTATGGCCAAGAATTTAGTTTTATTATTAAGAATAGGGGTTGCCATTATGTTTTAAAAATGATTTCGGGCAAGTGGCCGGCTCGAATAAATTCCAGCCGAGAGGCCCAACTTTCGACTACTTTTTGCAGCCATTGGGGCCGTACGTACGATTTGCAAACGTTGTTCCGGAGTAAGTCTGTTCATTATGAAATGGCAAACCAGACTGAGTATAAATCAGGTTACAGCTGTCAAAAAGACCAGCTTCGGAAAAAGTATTGCCTCATTGAAATTCACACGTCTATCTATACTTCGTCTTGTCCTCGTTCACCACCAGACACATTCGCTTTGCTTCCTTATCCAACTTGGAAAAGGCAGAACATACCTCGCGTTTTTTGATACTGATGATGTCGATGTCTTCAGCATAGATACGCCATCAGTGTGGAGCCTTTGGTCACGACAGAAAGAGAGGGAGCTTCGGTGGGGCCACTCCGACTTACTCGGTTTAAGGGCCCACTGGAGTCTGTAGTGTCCGTTCACCATTAGGTGCGGCTGCAAGCGAGGGTCTGTCTTGGAGCAAGCGGCCCGCTATATAAACGTGTATTCGATTGAGAAACCATCAACCCCCAGAAATGGGTTGTGCGATGGGCTTGGGAGCCGCCAAGTAAAAACCACTTCCCGTGAAAATTAAAATAAACATATTTTGATTTATTAAAATACTGTTTTATCTGTCATTTAATATTTTTATTATAAATGGTGGTAAATTTAAAAAATATTTGAATCTATGCATGTTGGCAAAGCCAAAAATTTCCTATCAAAATTCAAATGCTCTTCAAACACAAGTTTTAATTAACTTTTATATTTAGTAAAAGTGGCAAACCTATTGAAAATTGATACTACTATTTTTTGAACATTGCACGCCTTTTATAAAGTTTTAACCATCTTAACTTTATACTAGTTTTTTAAATACTTGGCAACTCTAATCAAGAACATAATTATCACAGATTTTTACATTTTTGTTTATCCTAAAAATTCTTTATAATTTAAATTCGTCCAGCATACATTTGGGCGCATTCTGTTGCACTTACAATGCAATTAAAGTAACTTTGGCGCAATTAAACTTCGGCTCTTTGACCTGTGTGCAAGACAATCCAAGTAAAGTTTTAAATTAAAAAAGTTGAAAAATCGAATTTTTACTTTTTTAAACTCGCAAAGCATACATTCGAATTACACAAAGGGCGACTGAACTTGGCGAAAGTAATAAAATCTTGTATTTATGTTCAAGTGTGCAATATTTTCTATTACACTATTACAAAAAAAAAACAAATAGTACACGCACACACCTTCTAATACAAACTTATAAACGCAAAGCAAATAGGAAAGAAAAGTTTACCAATATTATTCCGAACTAAATTGAAATTGCTAAAAAATAGCCCAGCGTCGTATTTGCGCGCCTCCAGGTATCGAGTTCCGTAGGAAAGTGATGCTCTGCTACCTGAGGTACCTTTTGCCTTTTTTATGGTGCGCTTTTTATGGCAACTAAAATGGCCTTTCAAACATGGAGGGAGAGACACCAGCAGTTACATATCAACAAAGGCAGCAGCTCCCGCTTAATCCCCCACTCTGTGACTTCCGTTGGCTTGCGGCATGCAGGCTTGTTTATGTTGTTATTGTTGTTTTTGCTGCTGTTGTTGCTATTCAAAACACCATGTCCCAAAAGAAATGAAACAGTGCCAACAACATTGCCAAATAAGTGAGTGTAGAGAGCAGTGAACGTATGAATATAACCAAAATATAAGCGAAAACAAATATTAATATTGGCGGTGCAACAGTGCGTATGCGTTGCACTTGCGAAGATTCCGACTCCGAGCCCGACCGCGGCTGTGGCCGCTGCATACGCCATGGGGCTGCAGGCCTTTCCGCAAGTGGCGGCGTTTATGTAAATGGCGCTTTGTATTTTCAGCTATGCGTTTCGCTTGCATCCCCTCTCGTTATCACTCAACCAGACTCGCTGCTGCTTTTGCAAATTTGTTTCGCAGCTACTACTCCCACTATAGACAGCGCAATATTGTTGCTCCTTGCTACAAAACAATTCTCACAGCCGCAGTCATACGTTTGCTTGTTTGGCTCGTACAGTTTGGCTCAATACAGTCCTTTCTGCGTCGCCCCACTTTGCGTGCGCTTATGACGTTGGCATTTACGGAACGTGACTTGCTTTCCAAACTCAATTCAAATATAGCTGACAAATAAATTCACTAACAAATGTCGACTATGGTGACAACAAAGCAATGAGATTGTCAGGCGGCGTGTGGTGCTGAATGAAGCTGACTGGGGCTTTGTGGGTGAATGTCAGCAACTAGGTAACTATCCCGCTGTACAGTAGGCTTTCGTAGACTAAATTTAAAAACATGTCAAGCTTGGTAATATGCCTATATTGCTTCGATCCGTTAAGTCTTATTGCAGTGTTCACTGAAACTTCACGTATGTGGAGTAGAGATAGCCGCGGGCCTAATTTTTACGGCCCGACCCGGCACGGAAACGCAGAAAAATTCAGTGAGGCCCGGCCCGAACAGCTCGGCACGACCCAACCCGGTTAGGCAAGGATTATCTGGAACTGCACCAAAAATTTAAATTTTAACAAAAAAATTTTATTACTAACTTTAACAAAAAAGCTACTATTTTTTTATATAAGAAAAATCATGTAACTTGAACAGAGATCACTCTAAAATTTCGCTAACCGATTAGTGAAAGAGTTCTAGTAAAATATCTTTGGCAGGCACCACTCAAAGCGGCGGAGATAGATAGATTGGGGAATGCCTCTATTTGCATAACGGGATAGTGTTACTGAACCATTGGTACTATAATTCTATTTCTTAGCATTCGTAAACTCTACCTGAATGCGGAGGCAGTTTCTTCAACCCTCACAAGGATTTGTGCGATTGATTCTAGTTACGTCGATAAAGCCATAGCCATTACTGCTTGTAACGGATAGATTTTTTTATGGTGCGCACTACATAAGATATAACAGTTTCTGTTGACCTGCTCTTAATATGTGCATGTTAAGCTGTCGATAAGTTAGAATATCCCAGAAGGGATCTAACGTGTATGTCAAACAGTCTTTCTAGTGCCTTACCAGATATGATGTAAGAATTATTGACCTGATAATACTTCTGGGTATCTTCTATCAATTATTTTGTAGATTTCCTAACTAAAGTTTTCACACAGTTATTAACTTGGAAGAATTCCTAAAATTCCGGTAAAAAAAAACGCATTCAGCTCATGGATACTCTGAGTTCAGTGCAAGATAATAGCTGTTTTGGCACTGGCACAGAAATCGTTTGATATGTGATCTTAGAAGACTTGTCCTACCATTGTTTTTTCCCAACAGGTTCCGTTGAGTGCTGCAAAAAATCCAAATATTGGGAAATATAACTAGCAGAGAAAAACGTAGGCGATTTTCAGCTGGGTTCTTGTCAAAGATTACACCGTGCGACAAAAATCAAAAAAATTTTTAAATAGGTATTGAAAATTCCCTTTTAAATATTTGAGCTAATAAAGTTGACGGAATTAGAGGATGTGGTGGTGTATACGATATTAGTATTTAACACATAAATTTTTAAAAAATAAATATTAAAATTTTCAAGGATATTCAAGGATAAAATTGTAAAAGGAAATTTTCAACACCTATTCGTTCTTTTGCACTAAAAATTGAATCTTCTACAATTCTATGGAAATTTCTCTTTTATTTGATACCCATATTGCTACTCTACATTCCACTAAATTTTTTAAATAATTTTTTGATGAATCATATTTTTGAAATTTCAAAGTCCTTTTAAGAAAATCCTGACATCAGAGAGAAAAACTAAAAACGCAGTTTTACTATATTTGGTCCATGGTCTCGCGAATATTTTGATATTTTAGTGTGTAAAATTTACTGTCGCACGGTGTTATATGTAGTCTCATGTTCCATGCTCAAAAACAATGAAAAAGGTCAGGCTAGTGAACATTTTGCAGCTTACACAAAATGTTATCCCACTTCCAAGTCAAAAGCTTATTTAAAAATTATTTTCTATTTTATATTCAATTGCTTCACTGTGCATGAATGCAGTTCATTTTCCGTTTTATCAAACATCCCTTTGCGGCTATGTACGCAACTCGTTTGCCTAAAAAAATACAAAATTTTCCGTCTCTTCCTCTGTGGCACGTACACAGTTATTTGCAAATTTATTACCAACTTGCATCCTTTTCCATTCAATGTATAGTGGGTGGGTGATGCCGTTTAAAGCACAAATTACGATGGCACTCATAGGAGAGTAGCCTTCTACTGTGTAGTGTTTAGTAGGTATCTAAGGCAGAAATAGTGATGCGAAGTTTCTGAGTTGGGTACCTTTTTTTAATCTTCGGTTATCTCTTTGGAGAAAATGAAAGCATTTCGAACGCGCCTCTGGTCTGATGCAGATTATAGTCACAAATTAATAGACTATGTGTACTTTTTTCGATGTATGTTTTACACAGTCTACCTTGAAAGCTTGCGGTTTTAGATTTTAGAAAAACTCAATGAGTGTATCGATAACGATAAAAATAACAATCGATATCGATAACAATATATACCTAAAACTGCATCAAGAAAAATACGATAAAAGTAGTAATAACGATATTATTAATAATCGATATAGATAACAATATCTATTATGATATCGAAGGGAAAGTCGATAACTGCAACAATAACTATTATTACTATAACTAAATATATTAACAACGATAACAATATTCTTAGTTGGAATAATTTGGATAGGTGTCTCGATTTGTCGATAACGGTATATCGATAACAATAACCCTTGCCAATCAAAAGCGGCATCAAAAGCTTAATCGATAGCTATAATAACAATAATATCAATAGCCATTTAAAATTACAATCGATTATTCGAATTTTTCTCCTCGAGAGTGTCGTCTTTAAGTTAAAGTCGATTAGAGTTGTATACGCTCAAAGCTGGTATTTCCTAATTAGAGTACAACGTGATCAATTAAAAGAAGAGATGTACCGTAAGGACTTAAAAAAGTGTAAAGTTACTACTCAAAAACTATCTGTTCTTTTATGCCAAAGTAGTTTTCCATGTCTGTAGGAATTGCTATAACATACAAGTTGCTTGCTGTTCCTTATTACTTCGTCCCCTTCCACCACTCCGCCCAACACAAAAGTATCTAATGATAAAAGAAAAAACTTGAAGAACACTACTATCACAAGCTCCATAATAGTGTTGAATATGGACATCTGCAACAGTCGGTGGTGGCACTTAGGGCAATTGGCAGGCATTAGTGCGCATCTGTATGGAGTATGACTGTGTGTGTGTGTGTGTGTACTGCCCTCCGAACGAATTTGTATGCGATTTGTGCAACTCGAATGCGGTTGCAATATTTTGCAAACATATTGTTGCGCATAGTGCATGAATACCCAAACCCACACATATGAATGTACAGTCACTCCAGATAAAGGGAAATACATAAAAGCATTAAATGAACGACGTTGGAGCAGCATAGAAATGAAAATATGCACAACAGTGAAATGGGGCAAAAGGCACATAAAAAGCGAGTGTTGATGTGTAGGAGACATTCCAGCTGGCCGCAAGGACGCCCCGTGGAAAAGGGGAGGGAAGGGTCGCTAGCAGCAGCGGTGGTTATCTCAAAAAGGCACTAAAACTTTTACGGCACGCAGCAGTTGAAATTTAAATAAAATTATAACAAAGTGGTATACTGATGCTTTCGATACTTTTGGACGACGTGGCGGGCATACGAGCAGCTCGATGTCTACGCATTTGAGAGTTTAGTGGGCGTGCATGCGAGTGTGTGTAGGTGTGTGTGTGCGAGCTTGTGCGGCAACACATATGTTTATGCTTGCTACATATATGTAGTACTTTAGCACAGTTTGTATTTAAGTTTTGCCCCCTCATACCTTCCGCTGTTTCCACCCACACTTTTGTTTAATTTTTGCCAACGCTGTGTACTTTATTGTGTTTGTTGTATGTGAAAAACAATAAAGTTAGTACAATGTTGCCAGATTGCATTGCAACACCACACAACAAATTGCAAAATCACATATGCACGCATACATACACACACGCGTGCCAACGGTACATATCACACACGCATGCGCGCGCATTCTCTTGCAAAAGTTTTGCGTAGTCCAAATAGATCGTGTTGAAAGTACTCGTATGCTTGCTTTGTTTTTGTTATTGCCTTATGGCTGTGTGCTGTGTACTATGCGGGCGTGCAAAAACTTGAAGTTTAATACTTGGCAAATTTCATTAAAAAATTTTTGCAACAATAACACAAACTACAACAAACTGAAAACCGAAATCAAAGAAAATAGAATAAGCAACCAGCCGCATGGGAAAAAGCTGAGTGCGTGAAATGGGGAGGAGTGGAGGGGGAAGAGACCAAATAAACGCATAGGGCTGCAATATAAGAGGCGCTGAAGTGCAAAGCAATAACCTCGAGCGGCCAGCAGAATAAGCAAACATAGGTTTTTGTGACTTTAAGCAAAAAGGAAAGTTTTTTTCCAAGAAAGAAAGAACATTTGAAGAGCTTGTGAAGTTGTGGTTTGGTTAGAAAATTTTTAATATCTCTCCTTAGAGTACGATATCAAAGCCATGAGGCAAATTTGGTCTAGCAAAAGAACTTGTTAAAGAAATGTCCTAACGATTTGTAGTCTACTAAAAAAATAACCAAGGATAGTTAGTGTTGAACATAATAGTTACGATAAAGATATTAATATCGAAAAATATATCGATGACATAGAGGATTCGAGAGCTTTCAAATAGATAAATATCAATTAGAGTTAGCAGAAATGAGGCCACGTTGCTGAGCAATTTCTTCATTTTCGATAGCGATTTTGATAACGTTAACGACAAAAATATTGATACAAATGGCGAAGATGGGCGAGAAGATTAATGTCGATAAAATTATAAACATATATCGATAACGATTTCGGTAACTATCAATGGAAATTTCGATATCGATTACAATAATGATAAAGGTGACAGAAGCGGATGAGATGAGATTGCAATGAAGTGCGCTTTGAAGTATGTTGTTTATTTATTTCTAAAAAAAGGTTCCTTGAATTTGGCATGTTGTCAAAATTGACATAAACTTTATTTAGTCATCAGTTTCCATTTCGATATTTCCCTATTTTCTGCAGCGAAATTCAATTTAAATACATTTTTTACCATCAAACTACTAAATTGTATTACTAAGGGCCGTATGACCATTCGCGAGTCGAATGACTTGTGCTATTCGCCAGACTTGGCGAGTGGGCAACAGTTTTGTATTACCGTTGGCGAATGACTTGATTCGCCTTTATTTGCCTTTTTAACATCATAAGAAATGAAATTGACGTCTGTCAAAAGGCTTTCAAACGTCAATTTGAAATATTTAAACTTAGAACGTTCGAGAAATGACGCGAATGTCAAGGGCGAGCTGAAGCCGAACCGCAATCAATAATATGATATCGGGCTATTCGACTACTTTTCATTCGACTAGCGAACGATAATAGGGCCCATAATGTTTGACTAGATTTTAACTTAGGGTGGTTCGGGTTAGGTTAGGTTGGTCGATCTGCTGTAATCAAGAGTTAACTGAGTGCCACCAAGGAAACATTGTCACGACCAGAAAAGCTTGTTCCCAGATCTATGCTTACTTGCTATTAACTATTGCTATCTCTCTATCGTCATGGAAACTGTTCAAGTACTCAATATCTAAAATGTATTCTTTGCAAATCAGGGAATTGGCATAGGATGAGTTCAATGATTTCTATATACTTCTTAGCTTCACAGATTCTATTTAAATCGGTACAGAGTCATCCTAGTCTGACGAAAATATGGCCAATGGTCCAGTGCCTTAATAGTATTCTGCGATATTCTGAATGCATTCAGTTTAATCCACCCAATCTTGTATTTTCTGCAATTTGTGGAGGTAGGAGTCTCATAGGGAGAGGACCACTATATTCCAAAATCCAGTATAGACGGGCTATATGTTACCAAAGATGTTATGGGGATCATAGAGACCTTCGATATTCGAGTTAGCCGCTCTTAAGAGTTTTGTAAGAGCGAAGCCCGAGCCTGATCATTTTGCATTGCTATTTTCATTTGAGAAAGTGAATTTCGAAGTATTGTGTCCAAAGTCAATTTCCGTGTTCTGAAAGTTTGGAATATATTCCAGCTCATCTCTGCTTCTTAGAGGCACACAGCTTGTTAGATGATCTATTGGGTCCATTACGTAAAGCAACTAAACCTCAGTTGGGTTCACTGTGGGCAACGCCACTTAAATGAAAATGTATATTATGAATAGCAACTATAGTTAAATGCTATAAAATTGAAGATAATAGAATTTTGAGGTACCAGAAATCAAGACTTGAGTGCAAAAAGTTGAAAAATTAGTACATCTTCTCCATCAATATTTCCCCAGCAGCCACAAAAATGCCTTTCCCAGCTTTCAGTTACTAGTTGCCATCTGAAATACCATTTCAGCCACTGAAAACGCAACCAAAGTTCAGTTGCAATCCGTAAACGATCCTTAATCCTTAGAGTGCTCATGTATGTTAATGTTTATAGATGGAATATCCAGCAGTGTCCACAACGCTGCTCGAGGTAAAGAGCGTATTGCTCCCGAACAAACGCG
>JAPVRG010276048.1:0-16166 GCA_029783565.1 Rhagoletis cerasi
TTCACCGAAAAGAAACAAGCGTTTCTGTTGAAACGATTAAATTTTTTATCGTTTAGGTAATTATCAAAATAATTATATTTTGGTTATTAACGAAAAGAAATCCAATCGTTAACGCTAAAGCTGTAGCATGCTTTTAGGCGCTAAATGTTAAAAGCGAGCCCGCAATGGTTCACAACAACAACTTTTCGTTGATTTATTTCGTTTCACTGTTAACGATTGATGATTTGCTTTGTTTCAATGTTAACGATTGAGTTTTGTGTCGTTTCAACGGAAACGATTGAATTTCGTTTCGTTAATTTAGCTCTGAAACGTAACGAAATTATTTCGTTAAGTTAATTTTGCTCATTAACGAAACGAAATGATATCTTTATGTTTGTTGAGCATCCCTGCGCGATTGTAGTGAATTTAAGAAAAAAATATGCACGCATGTACGTACTTAGATATTTTTTGCAAAACAAAAAAATGTGGTTTTATTTGTACACCAAACTGAAAGTGAAATTTTGCACTAAAAAGTATGCCGAAATTTATTTTATGTTTTTTAACACAGGCCGACAAGAAATTTCACCAGAGACCAGAGTATACGTTTCCAAAGGTTTTCGACGTGCTGAACCCAAATCAGGGGTCATAATTGCTCTGGTGGCTCATGTTTCCGAGATAATTTAAAAGTAAAAAACGCGAGTTTGGCCTATATTTTAGGTTATGTAGATATCATCGCGATCTCTTTTTTTTTTTCAAGAAAAAAAAAAAACGAAAACCATCCACGACATCTTATCCGCGGATTTGGATTCATAATACCTACATATGTACAAAAAATGTTTGTTCTAATAACTTAAACCGAAATTTTTAATTTCCAAGATTGTAATTATTTAGCATTTTTTATGTTTATTATTTACTATTGATGCCTTAAACACCGTTTTTACGCACTTATATTTTTTATTGAAATTTTTTTAATTAATCTGTTGATAATATTTTTCGTACACAATACAGATAAGTTTTAGAACTACAAAACTGAAACCGAAATTTTGAACTAGAAACTATGCCAAGATTATTATTTTGTTATCTTCTATTTTTTATTTAATATTCATATGTACCTTGAACGCCGCTTTACGCGTTTATTTGATTGCGTTTTAAATTAAACTGTTGAAAATCTTAGCGTTACGTATCCATATGTATGTACATACCTACATACAACCATTTTTTTATTAAAAAGGACTTAACAGATAAGTTTTTGCACCAAAAAATTAAAATTAAATTTTTAACCAAAAGCAATGTACCTATGCCAAGATTATTATTTTGTTGGAATTTTCATTTGTTTTATATTTTTTATTTTTTATTCATGGCTTGAACATCGCTCTTACACGTTTTTTTTTTAATTAATCTGTTGATAATTAAAAAATAATTATACCATAGTTTTTGTACGCATGATAGATACGTTTTTTCACCAAAAAGAACAACAAACAAAAGGTTTGAACTAAAAATTATGCAATGATTATTTTTATAATCTTTATTTTTTTGCTTTTTTAGAAATATTATTGTATTATTCATGCCTTGCACACCATTTTTGGGCGCTTATTTTATTGCGCCTTAAATTAATCAGTTTTTTGTTTTAACTGTTTTCGAAACTAGTCTCACTTAATTACTTTTGCGTTTCTTTTTTTTTTCAAAATTTACATTTTATTAATTTCCACCAGCGCACAAGAGCGTACAGCACACAAATCTTAACTCAGCTCGGTTTTTTTTTAACTTCAAAAGAAAAACAAAACCGCAATAAATTTTCCACTTTAAATTTTTTTCACAATTTCTCGTACACATCACATTTTGGAAACCATGACTGATTCACTTTTCTAAGAATTGACCTCCTGACTACCGCCCCCGTAGCCCCCACCTCAAACGTTTTCTATTGCCGCAACTTACTGAGGAGCTGCAAGTCGTCTGTAAACGCCGCCGCACCTAGCTTTTGCTGCACAAACATACAAGCTAATGGCGCACCTCAACGCTTACATACGTAGGTACCCAGCTAACTAATATCCAAAGATTTTCTCACCCCACAATAATACAGACGGAGGCTTGGCCACAAGGAAAAAAACACCTACTCCTCCTCAATCGAACTTACTTAAGAAAAAATCTGAAACAAAAAATTTAAAAAAAAATGTACAGTGAAAATCGTGGAGTAATTTTTTTTATTTTTTTTAATTTTTTAAAATAATGTTCATTTTTTCATTCAAAATGACATAATAGCTCATTATCTGGCAAAAACCATATAAATCCAAATTTTAAAATTAAAACAAAAAAAATTATAAATGTTCATCAAAATTTCACACTTTTTATTCAAAATTTTGAGAAAATTTTTGTGTATGTAGATTTATAGCCCACTCAATTTTAGTAAATGCAGTGTAAGTTTGATATGGCTACAAAATACCGTTGATTTTTGGTAATTTTTTTTTTTGTTGATGATGTTGCGCATTTTCTTCCATATAATGAATGTTCGCATTTTATTTTATATCGAAGAAAATGCGCAACACCCTCAAAAAAAAGTCAACGGTTGTTTATTATACCTAATATAATTAATTCGACTATAAAACTGCTTACTCGAAATTTTTATAAAAATTCTGATTAAAATGTTTGAAATTTTTAAAGAAAATTTTATGAATTTTTCTAAATTTGTTACAAAGTTATGTATATGGATTTTATTATAATGTGAACTCTATTTAAAATTAATGAAATTTATAGGTAAATTCGCTAAGCTGTCTCTAGTCACTAATAGAGACTTTTCGGAGTGAAAACCAATTTTGAGACTATTCGGTATTCAGTAAGCTGTCTCACGTCTCAAGTCATAAAATAATGTCACAAAATTTGTGACCTGGTTCTGAGTAGGTCACAACAAGAATAATGTGGGAGAACAGATGATTTCTTTTTATTTAATTATTAAAAACGCACAAATGTTACCAAATATAATGTATTTAATAACATATTTTAATAAATACGAAGAATATAAACCACATAAGAAAACACTATTTGTTCACAATTATGGGCATTGATCTGCCATTTTGTTCAAGTGCGTGTAGTGATGAAATACAGCATTAATCGATTGCTTACTTTTCCTGTTTTTATCCATTTTTTTAACAATCGATTCACATAAAACGTTAATAAAACAAAGTGAGCAAGCTTGTTTTTGTAAATACTTTTCGGTAATGATATCACTTATATTTTTAAAGAACGATTTGGACACTGAAATGTGTTTGAAAAATATAATAGCTAAGAATCGATTAATAAATTTCCATAGATTTCTTATGAACATCACTAACTGGAACATAAAATCAGCTGACTGTCTCAATTGGTTTTCACCACACATTTTTGGTGAAATTTTTGTGACTTTCTCTTACTGAATACCGGAATTGTCTCAAGTCACAAAAATAGTCACAAATTGAAAGTCTCAAATTTAGTGACTTGAGATGAGACTGGATTACTGAATTCCAGCATTAAACGGTTAAATTATGATTTTTATTATAAAGACCATAACCGTTACGGTCCCTGCTTTATTATACTAAAATTTAATGGGCTACAAAACTGCGTACTTAAGGCTTTTTGTTGTTGTGAAAATTTGTTTTCTACAAAGTTTTAAACGTGGATTTATATGGTGTTTAAGTATAATATAATGAAATAGATTTTAATAAAAAATTAATAAACATTAAACAAACAAAATAAAATTAGTCAAAACTGGTCAAAATTACGTGCCCGCATTTTTTTCACATGACTGTATGCATATGCATTTTTATAGCGTGTTTCCACGAACGACTCCCTGTTAGTTTATATCGTTTTGTATCAACGAATGATAAATTTATACCACTTCTGTGAATTAAAAAAATTAGGTAGCAAAAAAAAGTATTTTTTCGTATAAATGCAGTATTTTGAAAAAAAACGGCAGTATCCATTCTAGGAATCCAAGAAGTATAGTACTGCCAAAAAAAGTATAGATACGCGCGTTAGGTATACAATAAAATGAAGTTATGTATTAAAAATTAAACGATTTATTATTGATTTTGTAGAAAAAACATTTCTTTTTTAAGAATATATTTTTTTTAGCTAAATGCAGGACATAAGTATTAGGAACTCCAATATATAATATTTTTTTCGTTTTCCAAAGTGAAGTATGGGTTATTTATTAGTTATTAATTAAAATATTAAGAAATTAATAAGAAAAACATCAAAATTTGTTCAGTCCCCACTTTGATTTGGTAAAAAAATACGTAGGTTAACCGTTATCGTAATTTTGATTTTTCGAATCAGAATTTTCATGAACTTTTATGGTATGCAGTTATATAGCCCTATAAATTTTAGTATGCAATTTGCTGGCCAAGGGATTCGACCTCGCGAATCGCTTAATTCCCAATACTGCCGTCTGTTAGGTTACAATTCAGATCAGATGAACTGCCCCGTTAATCCGGTTTAACGTCGTCGTCTGTCTATGCTATAACACATTTAAATTCCGAAATGAATCTAGGCGTCCCTGCAAAGCATTCCATATCATTAAATATTTGCTTCTGCCAATAACTTCTCGTTCTCTCTATTAAAAATTCATAGTTTTTGCTCCAAAAATCAAATAATTATGATGCCCATTGTCCGGCTGTTGCTCACTGAGTATTCATTGTACAAATTTATTTACTACCGAGCCTATGATAGTGAAGGAACGTTTGCTGGTGCGCAGACGGCGAAAAGGAACAGCCGAATAAGATGCGGAAATAATAGACACTCAAAAGGCTATTGCTTTCTTATTTATGGGTGTACAACTAGGAGGAAACAATGTCACATAAACAACTGGAGGGAAGTAGCCTACCATATGGCCTTATTCGAATTTACCTGCCTGTTGTAGAGTTTCATTGCTGCGCTCTTGACCACACGGGATTTGCTGTAACATATTTTATTATTGATATTTTTTGTGAATATAGACGCTGTGTATGTGCATACGTACTTACATTTTATGTACAATAAACTTCATACTATGAATATTGAAGTTATGAGAGACAAAAATAACTCCTCGCTTGGCTTCGAGAAATATCCAATATAATTGGGAGCTGTAGGAAAGCGAGTTAATTGTATGTACTCGTGTGTATATTTATAATATTACTAGTTAATTCTTCATTAGTTGTCTTTCTTTAAGCAGCCTCGAAGTGGTTGAAAAGTTCTTAGGTATGATTTATTGCTCTTTAACCACCTTTCCATTGCTATAATAAACACCTTTCGAACAGAAATAAACCAATATGTATCAGTCATATATTTAGGCAATAAAGTGTTAAGCACATACATAAGTATGTATGTATGAAAATGTAGCACCAAAGTAGCTTACGCATGCAAATCGACGCGCATGCGCAGTCAATGATCCACGCAAAAGCCAAGCAAATGTGCGTTGACATACCTTAACTACGCAATTGGCAACCAGTTTGGCAAGACGAAAATAAATGAAGTAATATAAGAATAATATTTTGGCGCTTACACTTTTGCTAAATATTTGGCCGAGTTTCTCCTCCAATTTGTGGTGTGCGTCTTGATGTTGTTACACAAATGGATGGACCTACGCCGCCTCCGAACGGCAAATGAATTTTATGAGAAGCTTTTTCATTTTAGAAAAACACTCGGAGGTTTGCCAATGCCTGCCGAGGGACGACCGCTATTAGAAAATACTTTTTCTAATTTAGATGTTGCTCGGACCAGGGATCGAACCTAGCTCCTACGGAGTGGTAGTTCGCACCTCTAACCAATCAGCCACAGCGTCCGAAGTATCTACATACTTGAAAATATTAAAACCTATGAGGCAATATTTACTTGTGAAATGATTGTTGAATTGGTAGCACAATTAAACAATCGTCATTCAGGCAATTTAAAAATAATGAAAAAATAGATAATAAAATACGCTATGAATCCGAGAAAACAATAAAGAATAACAAAGTACAAGAATGAGCTTAAATCAACAAAAAAAAAGAATATTTTTTTAAGCTCTGAAGGAGATATTGTCAAAATAATAAATTTACATAAAAGACTAACAAAAAACAAAGTAGTTTTAAGTCTACTATTTGGCGAGTATTTTTAAGAAGTGCAAACATTTTTATTTCAGATAATCAAAACGAATCTTATACATTTTTTAATCCTAAGCGTTAATATTTCGAAAAAGTTTTGAAATAACGTGTCAGAGATAATTCAGAAGAGTATGAAATTTTAGACATGATCGCCAAATGGCGTTGTGAAAACGGGTTGAACCTTAAAAGTATGAGGACTATGATAGTTTTTTTCTTTAAAGACGAAAAGCGAGAAATTGCTGGAATCATAACCTCCAGGAGAAAAAATGCACCTCTCTAAGAAAGTCAAACATCTGGGAGTTATACCTGATGACAAGCGTGGACTTCGCATCTAGATTCAGCTATTTTAAAGGACAGTGCCTCCATTTCCACCGAAACTTAATGGGGTTGAACTGGGGCATCAGATCATGAAACCACTTCCAAACGCTTTTAATCAGGGACCGAAAATAACGATTACTTTCAAATTTTTAATGAAAAAAATCAAAAGCTTCCAAATATTGTAGAACAGTTTCGAGTATACAGGGTGTCCCAGAAGTAACCTGCCAAACTTGAGGAGAAGGTAGGTGGGGGGTGAGCTCCCTGATAAGCAAAAAAAATGTTGTATTGAAAAAGGTCACCGTTTTTGAAATTTTGAAATTTTTTTGCATTAAAAAAATCGGATCTTTTCATGTATTTTCACAGCATGTAAATTGAAAAAAAAAAATTAAAAAAATTTTAATAATTAAAATTTTTTTTTTAAATACAATTAAAGACACCACGTGAAAAGGCCCGATTTTTTTAAATTCAAAAAAAATGTCAATATTTCAAAAACGGTGACAGTTTTACCTGAAAAATTTTTGCCAGTGAACTGTGAGGCAGTAGAGGCACAGTGGAATCACCGGCAATAAAGTGGCGGATTTTCTCGCCAGAAAGGAGGCTGCACAGAGACTCATAAGCAGAGGAAGTGTTCACATGAAGGTGAAAAACTCAAGCTCAGCATTGAATTTATTTTTTGAAAAAAGGCATTTAAAACTAAAATTTTACTTCATTTCACACACTGATTATTTTTTTCATATTTATTTTTGATGCGAATTAAAATAAATTTAAACCCATCTAAATAATTCAACAAATAAAAAACGCAACGCGGCAAATGCAGCAAAAAACCACGTCACAGACAATAAAAACATCCGGCAAAAATAAGTGCGCGCCTGGAGATAAGACAATAGAATAGTTGGGCATACATACATACACCACACATATAAACAAATACATATATTAACCACATGCTAAGTGCTAAAATTCCTCATTTATTTAATTCATTGAATTAGTTAGTATACGCGAGCTAACAACGAAAGAGTGAGTGATATGTTCAAAGGTCGTTTGAATTAATTAAATTTAGTGAGAGATGAAATTCCACAGCTTGCACGATTAGCTAAACTAAACTTTCCCAGACAGGCGGATAACTAAGGGCAGCCAGCGTGAATGCGCCAACACAGGCGGGAGCAGAAAAATAGTAAAAAAAACTCAAAGCAAAACAGAGCACTTCAATCACACAAGACTGCGCAGGAGCATGAAGGTTCTAACACATTGTGACGGCTGATGGCTATACATTAATGCTTTCTCTTGCAGCGCAAACAGTTGAATAGATATTCACCTATAAATAAGCCTCAAAATACTTAAAAAATGCAAACAAGCTACACAGTGAGAGAACAAAAAAAAAATATTTGACATTCTAGTGTACTGACCCTCGATTGCAATCCGCAGTCTGTGGGGTAAACAATCGTGTGATGTAAACTTTGAAAAAATTTATTTTTATTCGCTTATCTAACATTGAGCGAGGTCATCTGAGTAAGGCAGAGAAAAGCAGCAGCGGCAATAGTGAATCGTTACGCCAGTATACAAAGTCAAAAGAAGACTGATCTTTAAAGGAATAAAAATGAGGCATAACTACAATTGCCCAGAAACCAGTTCGATTTTGAATACATTCTGGGTAGGTGGAATAAAGCCTGCTTCGACAAATGAGTAAAGGAGGATGCAGATTGCCGTAGGAGGTGGCATAGTAAAGCAGCGATCACACCTACTCAAAGTGATCTACATAATCACGGCTTTAATAAAGATCCAATAAAATACTATGCCTCATGCTGGTTTATAGTGTAAGATTTTAATTTTTGAACAAAAAAGGTATATGACTTTGAAAAATTTACAAGTTAAAAATATTCAAATCAAATGCCATAAACACTGAACGATGGAAGATCAACATAAAAGTTATCGCCACTCTTATTGAATTAATTTCCCTTTAAAAACTTTGTAGATATATGCTAACCAACTTTCAAATGCGTTAATCTTATCATCTTACAAATAGCTAAGTGGCATAAAATTAATTTTTTCGACTATGCAGCCTGGAACATTGAAGATCACTTAGTATGCCCAAATATTTAACAGTCTACTGCTAAGTGCTTACTAAAATTTATTACCGCTTAATATGCAAATGAGTGTGAAAACTTACACTTCGTTCATTCTTCTTGCATTTATTCAAAGACGCGAACGCGAACGTGGGTAAATATGTATGTAGGTCTACACAGCTGATACGAAGTGTTTCCCACGTATCTATGTAAGTGATCTTACTCAAACTGCTGCATATGTGTATTTATGCTATTTAGTACTATTCTAATTTTAAATTTTTTTGAGAATATTTTGTTTTTTTTTTTGGGAAGTATTCTATCAGGTGCTCTTGAAGATGGTTTAAATGGCGTTAGATATGTATATGTTGAGTAAATAAATATCTCATTTGTTTCTTTTAACGTATTTTTTCTTTTTTATAAATTTTCAAATGATTGACTTATTTATCTTCTTTGTTTGCTTAAGAAAAAATAAAAATTTAAATTTATTCACTTTTTTGCCTCTCCAAGCATTCTGGGGTGTTTTTGACTATCTTCTCGCGACTCATATTTCTTCTCCCACATTAAGTATTTCGTTACACAGCTTAGTGCTAAGATGTCACCCCGCACTAATTTATTTACTTATCAAATGGTTTTTGAGTAGCCTGCCTGTCTTACTTTGAACCTCATTTACATACAAAAATTATTTCCAAATTTATCAGAAAAAGTTAAAGAAAATCTACGAATCAAGTTATGTGAGTGGGGGACACTCTCAGGTGTTGCCGTTTTAGCAGTTAGCTGAAGGGGATCTATAAATTATGCAAGTTTTCGTCAAGGAAAACTTCGGAGAAAATTGTATACTGTAGATTAAATAAAGAATATTTTCAAAATTATTATCAGGTGTAAAAAAATACATTTTCAAAATAAATGGGCCATTAATACAAAATTTTTTTCTGGTATAAAAAATTATTTTGAAAAATATAAAATGAAAACAGAATTTTAAAAAGTATTGGTCGGTGGAGAGTCTTTTGTCAGCCTGGTGAGAAGCAATTAGTAAATTTTTTCCCATTTTTAAATCACACATTTTAGCAAAGCTAAGCTACTTGACGGTTTTGATGAATTTCTGTATATCATACAGAGGGAGGTACAGGTACGGTTGGCCAAGAGCACTCGCAGAGGAAATTTTAAACTGTCTCCTTCGAATCCGAGCTCTTGTAACTGCGACAGAACCAATTGAAAGGACTGTGTCCTGTCGTAAATATTCCAGATTCTCCTGTGGTAATCGTATATAACTCTTTGTAGCTCAACCTTTGCTTAGCTTTCGAGTGGTAAATTTCGGTAATTCTGCGCATACTGCCACCTTGTGAGACTCATTTAGTGCAGAGTCGCACCTCCTTAGTTCATATGCGTCTCATTCTCTTACATATATGTTCGTATGCCCTAGAAGTCTGGAAACGCTTAGTAGTCTGGTAGGCGAAAGGATAGCCTCAAATTGATAATAATATAGATTGGCGCTTGCACTATATGTTAGTGTTTGGCAGAGCTTCTGCTCTGATTTGTGACGTGCGCCTTGATGATGTCACACAAAGGGGAGGGACCTACCGTTTTACGCCGACTCCGAAAGGCGATTGTATTTTTAAGAGAAGCTGTTTTCATACAAGAAATACATTCGGAGGTTTGCCATTGCCTGCCGAAACGCGGCTGCTATTAGAAGAAACTTTTTATTTTTTTTTGTTTTTTTTTTATGTTGATCGGAAACTGGGCTCGAACCCAGGCCCTGCGGAATGGTAGTTCGCACTACTAACCACTACAGCACAGCGGCCTCCCCAGACACTTTATTACACTAAAATTTACTTTGCTTTAAAACTGCATACCTAAAATTTTTCTAAAAATTCAAACAAAAAATTTAGATTTTGGTGAAATTTTTTTTATAACATTTCAAATTCTTGTGGATTTTTTTTCGTTTTAGGGAAACCCTATAATTGTTTTCAACTAGTTTTTATTATGTAACAGTCATTAACAGGAACAGGAGAATCGATTTTTTTCAAAACTGCTACTTTCTCTGCACTTTGCACTAAAAAATTTAATGTATATAAAAACAAAAAAATTGTAAAAAGTAGCTCCTTAAATGTCTTAGGAATTTAATTATCTTTCCATTAAAAACAAAAACTGAAAATCCGTTAAGAATTGTAGGCTTTTTGAATAGTAAATTTCGTTTTTGACCAGCATTCAATGTGTCTTCTAATAGGGGTCGCGCCTCGGAAAGTAATGATAGAGCCAGGCTATTCTATTCAGTTCTGAGTTGTCCTAGTCGTATAAATAAATATCCTAGATAAGAATAAAGAATAAAGAAAACAGATAAATAGGCTGGTTTAAAAGTCCGACAAGTCCTCCCGGAGGCGGTCGGCCAATCAAATAATGTACAGACCTTCTTCAACGCTCTAAATTTAAGAAAGCTTTAAAAGCACTCTATCAGCCGGGCCATATCCGAAATCGCAAAAATTTTGCGTTTTACTTTTCAAATCGGAAACTTTAGACTTAGTGGAATGAAAAGTAAATGACGTCGCACGCATAAATAACCGATTTATAAAAGCTTGGACAGTTTTTATTTATTAAAAGAAATTCTTAAGATACATTTCCCGTACTTAAAAATAAAAATTAGATTTAATTTATTTGTTAATAAAATATTTACGAACCACACCTCAAAATTTTCTGTAGAAAATTGCCGAAACAACTGTTTGCGATTTGATTCAGTCGATAAAACGATTAACTTTGCCAAATAATCGGTATGTAACACCAGAAACAAAGTGAAGAATGGAACTTATCGATAACAAAAAGTTGCGAATTCAGAAGCACCCAAAAGTAAAAAAGTACGATTTTTACGAAAATTTATGATAGGTTTGGTTTCAATTCTGCAAAAATATTTTGTACTTTGTTAAGACAACTCTGGTAGGAAATACATTTAGGTACGACTCAAGCGATCATTTTATTGATTATTTTTTCTATTTCTCTGCTTTACTTTTTATTTCCTTGAAAAGATATACTTTGTGAATTTTGACACCTAAGTACTTTGTGACGTGTGGAGGACTGTTTGTAAAACTAGCCACACCTGCCAACTAACTAAAAATAACTGACAGTTGTGCATACAAATCTATGCTTACACTTAGTAAATACATATGTATCTGTGGACATGCATATGTATGCACGAGTATGCACGTTTGGTCATTTGTTTGCTTTGTAAGTGATGACGTACATGTCGCCATTTGTGAAATGCGTGCCAAATATTGACTGACTTCTGTATGCAAAGCATTTTTACGCTTTGTCAACATGCAAAAAAAACAACAATAACAACTGGCAACAGTTTGTGCCAGCCAACAACCAACATTCAACGCCAAAGGCAGGCAGTCAAGTCAGTAAGTGCTGCCAACAGTTACCTCTTGTTTATTGCAATTTTATTTATAAAATAAAAATAAACATGTTTATGGTGAAATTGCGTGACAGGATAGAGTCAACAGCAACGAGGTAACAACTAACCATTTATTTTTAGTACATATTGTGCAATCTCTTATTGCTGGGCTGAAGGCATAGGCAACTACTTTTATGCCGGTTTGTAGTTAAGTGATGAGCCTTGTTGCATATGCCACACTTAATGAACGGCAAAATGTAATAAATTCTCATTTATTTGTTCGTTGAAAATTCGCTTGTTAATGCACATACATACGTAAATACAAGTGCTGAGTTATGCCGCAAATTGGCGCCCAAAGTGGGTTAAGTTTGATTGCTCGTATGTATTTGCGCATGCCAAATGAATTTTGCTTACACGGCTAGCTGCCAAATTTGCTGGTACTGGAAGGTCGAAAGGCCAAGGACTTGTGAGTGCTATGCACAATACGAGTAAGTATACTTGAAAGACATTTTACAAAGTTAGTTAGTTTGATAATAAAAACTGGCGCCCATGGCCTTGACAGCAAACAATGGGAGTGCCGCAGCTGGGAAACGAGCTGGCGGCAGTGCTTTTAGCAACCTTGGCAGCCACTGGTGTGTGAGCAATGTAATGTAGAATTACATCTAATATTTTGTTAGTTTTAATTAGAATGAAAAGTAAAGTATTGTTGTAACTCAGCTCAAATTACAAATTGCTATTCATGTTTCACTCTATAAAAGCGCGCAACGTGTGGCTGATCCGTCAGAATCAATTAAAGTAAGTATTTGCATTTCCTTATTCAGACGATGCTTTTTGCTTTAGCTTTTAAGTTTAGGGCAACTTGTGGCACTCCTAAAAATAAGGCTTAAAGGGGGGAAATATATTACACATAATTTGTCAGTATGTGTGTATGTATTTCATTTACAAAGCCACCCATACACTGCTTGCTGCGCCTATTTACAAACAATTAGCCGCAACTTCTCTGCCAAACTGTTGCTGAGTCACGCGAATTTGAAGCTTAATACAAGTAAGATCGCTTCTCAGTCAACAAAAAAATTGGATTCACCAAAAAGCATCCTACGCTTTCCTCTGCAAGCGCTTTGAAAAAATTAAATTAAAATAAAATTTAAAAGTATACAAATAAAATACGCCCACTTGTTCATAAGATTTATTTTTTCTCCTACTCAACGCTCTTGTGAATTAGTTAAGGCAGATGATAAAGATGATGGCAATTAATGTATAACACATTTAAGTCTTTTTACGGCATACACACGAGTATAAGCCAAACTTTGACTTATGCGTTTCCGTTGGAAACGAACGAAAAAAATTGTGTTTTTCACTAAATACCAGGTTCCATCTGAAAACGATAACCCATAAAAGGCAATTTTTTATAGTTTGCAATGCCGAATTTCCACTAAACATATTTAATGACTATTATGCTCAAAGCAATGCCGCGAATATTTTTGAATGCCCAACTTTCTTAATAAAATGTTTGTCATTTAATGCCCAGTGGTATGCCAGCATAAATAACATTTGTAATTAAAACTTAGAACAAGATTAAAAATTAGCTTCTGACTCACGCTCAGATGTTTAATGCCTGTGTTGCACAAAAAATCGGTTAGCGAACATACCTGCAAGAAAAGAGAAAAAAATTGTTAATTTTAGTATTAACAAGCAATAAAAATAAAAGCTTCTTTGGGCCGTTTTCTAAAGTAGCTTTTAAAATTTTTCTGCCCTTTACACACAAATTTGGTGTGAAATAGATATTTGAAGGGCCACTACATCTTAAAAGCTACTTGAGAAAATAGGCTCTTGAGAAGAGAATTAAGCTGTCTGTTTTATTTTGAAGGGAACAGAATTGAATTGTGTCGATAAAGGTACCTCTCATGGTATTTTATACCTGTCTTTATCGTAAAAATATCCATTGGTGTTCGTACATATGTATATGTGTTCATATTCATGTTCATATTCATATTCTTATTCATACATTTATGTATATTTATATTCATATTCACTTTCATATTCATATTCATATTTATATTCATTCATATTCATGAACACGAAAATGATTATGAATATGAACATGAATATAAATGTCCTTTTCATAATTACATTTATATTCACATACATATTCCTTTTCAATATTTATATTCGAATTGATTTCTTTTTCATATTCAAAATTCAGTCTATCTTTTGAAGTTCAAATTTAACTATTTTATTAACGGCATCGAATCAATGATACTATTACTCGTACAAGTAAGCCTAGCATATCTTTTCACAAACCAACAAATTTTTAAAGTGGATTTCCAGCCCATTCAACTCGAATGCCTACCAAGCTTCAATAAAGCTAATAAAAAATTCTAAGCGAAATCAGGTTAAAACTATAATTTGTATGTAAGTATGAATGAAAATCCGATCCGATCCGATGCGTGCCACACGCATGAACATAAACACCTGGCCCACCATATTTGGGTGCAAAAAAAGTAAAAATAAAAAGTAATTAATTCAATACTGCTAAAATGGAAATGCTTGCCTTTTTTTATTATCTACTGAGGGTATCTAGAAAATCTTTATAAGTAAAGTTAAGGAATATATTTGTATGTAAATAATTTACGACAATTCTTCTTCTTTATTGGCGCTGTAACCACCTAAGCGATTTTGGCCGAGTCCAAAACAGCACGCCAGTCATTTCTCTTCTGTGCCAACTGACGCCAATTGGAAATGCCAAGTTAAGCCAAGTCCTTCTCCACCTGGTCTTTCCAACGCAGAGGAGGCCTTCCTCTTCCTCTGTTACCAGCATCGTGACCCGCGTTGAATACTTTTAGAGCAGGAGCGTTTCCGTCCATTCGAACGACATGACCTAGCCAGCGGAGCCGCTGTATCTTAATTCACTGCACTATGTCTGTATCGTTGTAAAGCTCATACAGCTCATCGTTAAATCGTCTGCGGTATTCGCCATTGCCAACGCGCAAAGGCCCATAAATCTTTCGCAGAATCTTTCTCTCGAAAACTCCAAGAGCCGCTTCATCAGATGTTTTCATTGTCCATGCTTCTGCGCCATACACCAGCACAGGCAAGATGAGTGACTTATAGTATGATTTGTGTACGACGAGAGGGTCTCTTCCGAGGCTGTTTTTCCTTTTTCATTGGGCGGAGATTTAACGTGGTGGGACTCAAATCCTGCGCACGCGGTGTTTTACGCCTTCTCACATTAGCTCGCTCCCAAACGGGTGTTTGGTCGCTACCCAGAGGATACGAGGATATAAATACCCGGACGTTGTGAGCTGCGATTTGCACCGTACGCACAAGAATCACTTCTGGCCATCCCCAGGTGGATGGCAGTCAAAAGTTTTCCCCACTTACGTGGACTTCTGCGCACGGAACCATCCTCCATTCCCGAGATAGAAATAAGTTAGAGCCGGGCTCGGAGTTCGACGTTTAAGTACTAATTCTAAGAGGAACTGATTTTTCTGTCAATTTTTAAATGCTTATGTTGCTTTATACTATTTCTTGCCCTATAAAGATGTCTTGGCGTCTCGCTCTTGAAGATTTACATATAAATTATGTACCTTGAAACGCATTTTTGCCATTCTTTGTAAAACTTGGTCTATGGGCAAGTTGGTTTCGGGATTCTGTTATCTTTAGTCTCACCGTCTGTTCGATCGACCCAAATTTGACAAGAGATGACAGAAATTCGTACCAAAATAAAGCGTCTTGCTGCCCTCTCGTAGAAACAAGCAAAAGCAAAGGCTCGTTAATTCTTTACTTAATTGACTCATATAGATAGTATTTGGAAGCTCTTTAAATATTTTATTGTATAATTTCATGAGTATATGTATAAATGATAATCTAAAAGAACTAACTAGTTCGGTGGATAAGTCTTTTGGTGATTTTTTTTTATTTAGGGAGATGGACCATCTTGTAGTAATCAAGAGGTATTGCACTAGCTGGCTGTAAGTAGTTTGGATATAATTGTTCAATTAAAAAAAAACGCTAAACTTAATATCAGGGACCGTAATCACTACGAGTTCTATCAAAAGAATTGATATTAAATCATTATTTCAAGATTTTAAAATTTGAGATCAATAATAATAATACATTTCTGAGTTTCATTTTATAGCTCAGAAATAAAAATTATATGTCGATTTATATTTTTTTGGTCAAAAATAAAACTAATTTTTTGAGTGTTATTAATTTATGAATTTTATTTTCTTTTATCAAAAATAATGATTATTTTTGAGTTTTATTTTTTTTGATCGAATATAAAACTCATTTCTTGAGCGTTATTTTATCTCCCAGAAATAAAAATTAATA
>JAPVRG010276073.1:4479-15879 GCA_029783565.1 Rhagoletis cerasi
TATGAAAGCATGAATCGGCTAGTCTCAAACTTGTGTAGGATGCGCAGATAATGGCGTCGATTCTGGTGATCGACGCTCTCTTATGATAGTTCCTTAAGACTATAGCGCAAGTGGTTACCGTCGCTGATTATTCGCGTTTTCCGCACAATTTGACGAAACATCCCCGCTGATTATTAATAGACGTCGCGCTCAAGTTTAGCTCCCGCACAGGATCTTCCGTAATAATTGAAGACTTGGCGCACGGATCAATGTATAATGTATCGTATTAAATGTAGCCGCCCTCCTGCCTCAATTTTCACAACCGCGGTTGGGGCGACTGATGTCAGACATTGAATAGAGTAGGCTGCGGCGCGACCCTCCTGCACCAGCGCAGCCCGAAAACCGCTTCTAGTTGGGAAGTGGAATTCTGTAGCTTCCAATATGCCCTCTCTGCCGCAGGTTTGATGGCAATGGCGCGGTGGGTTACGTTAGCGTCGAGTTTGGATACGTCGTCGATTGCTCGGAAGTTGGAACGCTTAGATTTCCAATCCACCTCGCTCGTTTCTCTCGTGTTGTGGGAGCGGTTTAAAACGCTTAGATTCCAATCTGCTCGACATCTCCGGGGAGAAATCATTTGTCTCCACTCCGGCCGAGTTTGTGGCGTATACCCTTCCTCTAGGTCTGAGCGGAAAGCATCTGTTCCGCTCCGACCTCTGACGCTTCTGTCGATAGAGTATCGGCATCGTCATCGTCGTTGGGTGTACGCTTTGGTGGTCTACGCTTCTGGCGTGGTTTGTCAGCTGGGTGGCCAATGTGTAGCAACGTATGGTGCTCTTCATTACAACGTCGGCATCTTCCCTTGTTGGTGCAGAGGGCTGCCCGGTGAGTTCCTGCCACAGTAGCGATGTATTAATACGTAAGCGTTCTTCAGGTGCCTTGCATCGAAAATTAGGGCATAGCCGAAGCGGATGCTTGTCACCGTAAACCCAGCATGTCGGCGGATACCGATTGGATCCTAATTCTGCACGTTTGCGCATTACCGCGAAGCGGGTCTTTTTTTTTTTAAACGTGTTCTCTCCTTCGAATTAAAGCTTGTCGAAAAAGGAGTAATGTGAGGGTGGCAAGCAATATTTTGTAATTAATGCATAGATCAACTCCGTTTGTCTTGTAGTTTTGCAATTTAATCGCATCTTTGTTGATTGCAGCAAATCGACTGTAAAATATTGCTCGCCACCCCCACTTTACTGCTTTTACTTGAATTTTTCTAAAAACATTATAATGTTTGGTTTTGCTATTTCGATACGACCTATTTCCCTTACCACTTTTTTAAGAACCGCAACCTGTACAACACCCCGTTCTCCTTTGAACTGGACTCGACAGAATCGGTTCTTTAAATACACGAACCGTACATCACTAATAGTGAGTCATATTCAGTTGCATTTTCAGGCTTGTTATATTAGTTGTTGTTTGTTGGGTTTGTTGTAGTCACGCAACATGCGCCAGTAGTGCGTCTGAGAATGTGGTGGGCACTCATGCACACTTCCATACATACGTACATATCACTGTATTACTGCCGTAGAACCAATTTGGCGCCTGCACACCCACTACCTCCGTTTAACGTCCGCCGAATTTGCCTGCTCATATTCGGCACATATCTTCAAATGTTTAAAGTACTTCTTCTTAAATAAAGACAACATCATTTCAGCCTCTAAAGCTGCGCCGAAAGATACTATGAAAAAACTAAGAGCGTGTTATTTTTAGAAATTACTGGTGGATGCAGACTTGTACCTATGGGGCCTAACGTGCAACACAGTCATGGCTAAAGTGTAACAGCCGATGTTGACTCTCATGTGTAGTTACTACACTCTTTCTGGCCCTTATTGATAGAGGCTAGCAATAACTCAGGGATGCCTAAGGTCACAGAACAAGTCAATAGTCACGCTTGCTAGAATCGCTGATAATAAAGCATCGAGACCGGGCCGTATACCATCTGACGGATCAGCCATCATCAGCATATAAACCCCTGTATATGCTTAGCTCTCCGTGTGAAATCTTTGAGCACATTAAATGCGACTGGGTATACATAGTATGTATCAAATTTTCGTGAGTTCAAATGATATTTTTAACAATTAGCTTGGTTCATGATAGGCGCTGTCCAAAATGTGACGAAGCGTAGAAAGAAATTTCGAGCAGTTATAACACTGGACATTAAAAACACTAGTCACAAGTCATCACAATTTTCATAGCTTTCTCATACATGACTACTTTCGAAATTTAATAGTAATACTGCCTTACCACTCACCAAAGCTTAAGATCACTGATGGCGTCCCGCAGATATCGGTATTTGGTCCCATGATATGCAAAGCAATGTTCTTCGGCATCCTAAAATTCGACTTGTTTGATAAAATCAAACTGGTCGGCTGCATATTAGGTGCTTTTAACATTCCCGTATACAGATACCCGCATCAGTTGCATCTTTAAAACTGGGCTGTCTCAATCAGATCTCTATAGCATTTAGCAAGGGATTTTGCATAGTCTATGTGTGAATATAATCTTTTAAGGCTGAGTCCTAGACCGATTATTCCTTCAAGTTAGAATCAATCTATATTAAAGTTCCATATGGAGAGGTATTCTGCACAAGTCTTGTCGTGTTAGCATTTCTTATCGAAAGTAATTGTGAATATAATACAATAGCCGGTATTTTTTGCTATCGTGATTGTCGCCGGCGTGCCTAGTATTGCGAATGGTCTGAGGTTCCCTCGTTCCCACCTCGTGAGGCGGTCTCTTTAAACCTTACTGCTGCAATAGCCATCTCAATTAGATCAAGTGCAGGTATATGCAGGATCGCATTTAGTGCATCTGTGGACGTTGAGCAATGGGCCCTGCCTAAACAAAATTCTAAGATGTTTTGTAGGCATAGTTTTTCTTGAGTGTAACCCAACACTAGGTTAGGTTAGGTTATGAAGCTATCATATGTACTTCCCCTCGGAGTAATGAGTGCCACCCGAGACTCATCTCTCTAACCAGCGTTATTCGGATGTGGCGGTTCTATAGCTTCAATTCCGTTATATCTATCAGGATGGTGAAGCGTGATCCACGTTGTCTGAAGAGCTGAACATTGACATAGGAAATGGTGAGTCGATTCAGTCTATTCCTCATCCCGACAACTTCTGCAGAGCGAATATTTTGGTAAACACCGTCATTGGAGCATTGGTTCAATAGCACAGCATCCTCTAATGAAGACGCTAATAATTCTTGCCCCAGACTAGTTTAATCCCGAAAGTTGCTGTTAAGTTTCGAAAATAAAGACTTTGAGACTTTGCAGTAGTCGCGATTGCGAAATAGATCATTTCTTACGCCTGTAGTGTACTCGTCAATTCTCCTCAGTAGATAAGAGATCGAAGGCAGCAGGGAGTTATCCACTTTGCTGATCTGCATTTCCGAACCGCTTCTAACCAACTCAACGGCTTTTTCGTTCCCTTCGAGATTGCTATGCCCAAAAACCCAGCAGAGAGAGGAGTTGACTCGACTTAGTTATGCTAGCCATGCGTGACTTTCCGCACGATTCTTGACTTCACTATCTGTGATGCTAACACTTTCAATGCCGCTTGGCTGTCAACGAATGTAGTGACGTTCCCCGACAGAGACTCAGTGTTTTGTATAAGACAAACAGGCTTATCTAGGCAACGAGCTCCACCTGAAACACAGGGCAGTCGTCAGGCAGGCGACATGATTGCCATTTCTGCAAGTCCTATGAATAGAGACCCGGGCCAACTCCTTTTTCTAGCTTTGAGGCGTCGGCTTAAATGGAAATCCCATCGCTCCCCATCAGTAGAACACCTTCCCTAGCTGGAAAAGGCATCAGAGTCCTAAACTGGGGGGTCTCACAATGACTTGATGTACTCAGTGTTGGCATCAGTCCTGATCCCGTTGTGCCATCCTATTTTCTGTTCACTTAAGACCGCTGCGTGCCCGTATTCGGCCTGCCTCCACAATATTGCCTTAATCTAAGTGCACCTTTTATGGCTACGCGCGTTACGAATACTTGTAGCGGCTTAAAGTGAAGGATCATATCCTGCGCTTCTTGAAATGCCCTGCTCATAGTTCCTGATACATCGAGGCACGCGAGCCTCTGCACTCTTCCGATTGGACGGACATTTGGCGTTAATATCCTCAAAGAGAAAACCAATGCTATAGCTGCCGTTTCGTAATGCATTTCGCTGTGTGCTGCCCAGAATTGCTCCTGTTTTGTAAAGTACTTAACACTATTTCCGAAAATTAGTTTGGTATCATCTAGTTGGGGAGTACGAGATTCAGCTCTTTGTACCGCTTCGTAAAGGGCTAACTACGTCTCATCAGGGGGCACCTCCATACCCCAGTTTTTTGTCAATACAATTATTTCAAAAATTGATGAATTTTCAAATGCACATTGCTTTCAATATCACAAAAAAGATCTTGAAGCCATTTTCCATAGAGCTAATCGTTCATTAGTTCATTCAACGGTGCAAAGTTTTATGAATCGGTTCAGTTTGCTACGAGCTTAGACATTTAAAAGCATAGCAATTTTTTTTTAAATATGTACCAAAATTCGCGCTTTGCTCTACATATGCAGCTACTTAGTCTACATGAATGTTGATTCGCATATCTAAGTGCTGAAGCTTCAAGAAGGCATACTTTACATTTTTTCAACTACGAATAGAAAAACAAGCAGCGAAAGTAACAAAGCAGCCAACATACATACAATCGCTGCTGTTTTTGCTTGCTTGCTCTCGAATGATGCCACTTAGTGGGCGCATTCCGCGACGCACCTGTTGGCAAACATTCCATCTGACTTGTTAATGTGCGCTTTCTATTGCCTTCTCGTATTTCTCTTTTTCCTTTTTCGCTTTACCGCCATTTTAAGCTCAGCCTCCTCACGCGCATAAATTCTTTGGCATTTTTGTGTTGTTTTTTTTTCTTCCTATGGATTTGCATATGTCGGTGTGCTTGCACAAGTGTGCACAATAGGGTGGTCCAAAATAAGTAAAGTCGGAAATTTAATGCTTTCACCCCTTAGGATTGTTCTATAAGGAAAAAAATTTACCCCTGTTGTTTTTATTTTAAAATCAAAATATATTTAGAGGTCGCTCAATGCGCTCAAAGTTGCCCATGTATTTTGTATGGGGAAAAACAGACTTTTCGTAGAAAATAAAAATGTTTCAAACTTAAAACTCTGCTTCTCTTCAGAAGACTTCAGAAAGTAATGCCCAATTGTTTATTTAAACTTTTTTTAATTTTAACTATTTTTTTAGGGTCTCCGAAAAATCCGAAAAGATAAAAAATACAAAAAGAAGCGTTAAAAAGTATTTCTTACTATTTTTTCCATATTCAAAAAATGTTTAAATAAAAATTGGACATTATTCGCTGAAGTCTTTTGAAGAGAAGTAGGGTTTTCAGATTGAAAAATTTTGATTCTCATGGATTATATGGCAATTCTACGAAACGTCTTTTTTTCCCATACAAAATGCATGGGAAACTTTGAGCGACCTCTTAATATATTTTTATTTTAAAATGAAGAACAGGAGTATAATTTTTTTCGGTATAGAACAATCCTAGGGGGTGAGAGCATTAAATTTATGACTTTACTTCTCTCCCATAAATTTTTGGGCGACCCTAGTGCATAATGATAAACATATCTACATATGTATGTATGTACGCACAGAATCACATCTACCTACATTCAACCTATGTAGTCTTCAGCTGCATTAAATTGCAAGCTTTGTCTTATAATTTGTCGCGAATTTGTCGTTGCTTATTTGGAAATTAAATTGTATGCAAACAAATTCAGAGAAATGCAATTCAGTAAATCCTTACGCGATGGCAAGGATTTAGGAATACTCTTGATGAATAAATGCTTCATGCAAAACCCCTGCAAAAAATGCGATTAAACCGGGATGACTCCGACTAATACCACTTTTGACCTCTTTATATGGAATGAACTGTTCGCTTTTGTTCGAGCATGTCCTATGAAGAGACTAATGGTTACCCTTTACACCCGAACGGGTATAAAAAGCGACTAGTCTCGCTTAAAAAAAAAAAATTTGCGCCGGATGCGATGATTCGAACCGGGGTTCTCAGGTTTGCTAAGCGAATACTCTCTCTACGTGTCAACGCCACACACAAAATTTTGTGGACTAAGTGCCTACATATCATTAAATAGCTAATTGTACCCGTTAGAGATGAGTTGGGGACAGTGTTGCCGTTTTGAAACAATTGTACCATTTTTGATACTTTTATTCTTAAATTTTTTGATTTGATACTTTGATACTTTTTTGTTTACAAATGCCAAATTTTGATACTTTTTCCTGACAGAAATGGATTTGTGAAAACTATGAATAATATTACCAGTTTAAAGGAAATCAATTGGTTTTTTCTTATAATTTAAAGTCTTGAAATTTGAAATGCATTTAATAAGTTTAATTTGGTAACTCTTGAAAGGGTATGTAAGCGCAAAACAGCTCTGCACTTATACATATTTTTGGATAATATTTATTTATTTATTTATTTCTTACGGCTCTTTTGAACCTAGATCATAACAATCATATTCAAAGATTTTGTGGCTGTACATAAAGATGTTTTTATATATTTGCTTCTTAATAGAATTTTTTTAAGAATAGAATGTGAGGGTATGAATTATCATAAATTTGTGTTTTGATATGCAAATAAGCATACACACACTAAAAACAACAAAAACCATATCGGTTTGTTTCAAACTAAAACACATGATTTTGCGCCAAATGATTTGTTGTATACCTTACACTGATTTTTTTTTGGTGGCTTTTTTCGTTTGTATACGATTTCATTCCGCACTTCACAGATGCTTTTTCGTAATTAAGAAAAACCAAACAAAACTCAAAAATTATATGTTGCGTCTGAGGCCATTCGAGCCCGGGCCTCCTGAAAGCTAACAAATAGTAGCAAGCATCTCTGTGCACTCAGCTAGGGCCAGAACATGTAAATTTGTTTTCAAATGTTCAGTTTGAATAAAATTTCTCACAATCGTTCAGACAAATTAATTTTTAAGTTTGTTTTAAAAATACTTTTTCTGTTTAAAAATTTAAATCGCTAACATGGAAAACTTGAAAATGACTGTTTAAAAAAATCTTATTACATTTTCTTAGTGCATTTTCCGTTTTTTTAAAACAAATTATATTTAAATAGCTTTTTGTGTAGTAAATACATATGTATTTAATGGTAACATTTTATTTATTATTCATTTTTCAAATAAAAATTTAAAAAATATGAGTTGTATTTGCTTTTGATACTTTTTGATACGTTTTTTGCTAGGCAATTGATACATTTTTTTGCGAGCGCGCGGCAACACTGGTTGTAGACTAATTAATGCCCAATTGTACCCGATTGAGACTAATCTCAGAATACTCTCTTTAGAGATTCTTCGCACAATTTTTTTCAGGAACAAGTTTATTGGTGAATATGGTTAGCAAGGTGTCAAAAATCAAGGTTTTGCAAAACTCTAAATTTTATTGCGGATTCCTATAGAATACTCATAAAGAAAAAATGTTCAGGAAACTCTTTGTTTAAGGCGGTAAAGCCCTAGAAATAGGCGTGGGAGTTTTAAGTCTAAAGTCAACAAAACGCAGATTTTATTGTGGATTTTGAAGAATATCTCTTCGTTAACATTTGTTCCGCTGCTTTTGTTTAAACCTAAGAATCTTTTACAAATGGGCGTGGCAATTTTAGGACCAAAATTTAAAAAATTAGATTTTATTATGGGTTTCGGCAGAATATCTCTTCACTAACAACGTTTGTTCCGCAACTTTTTTTTAAAGAAGAGAGTCTTACAGTATATGTAGTAGAGTGCAGTATATGAAGAAAGGATCGCGGATTGTAAAGTCCTCAGTGTCCACTCATTTTCCGATCATACTCAATTTATTCTAAACGAATCGCAACCTCCTAGAACCATCTACAGGAATCTCGGAGCCGTGTCGCAGGAATCTTTGCTCAACTAATTCTGATTCGCCAGAGAGGAGCTCGGATATTTCTAAGAACTTGCTGGAGGAGTTAGTCGGGATTTTCAGACTTACATGCTGGATGTTATTGAGAGCGCGTGTCCTCTAAGATATCAGAAAAAAAACGGAAAACTCCTCTCTCTGATTTTGGGGACTTTTTTATTAGGGGCCCTATAGGAGTAGGTTATCTTCTGACTGGAAACTCTATACACACATCTACAAGGCATTCAACTTTGGCATAACAGAAGGCAGGCAGAGTCAGATATGTACAAATGATATATATTACAATTGCTTGCATGGGATAAAAAGAGACAGATCTATATGAGAATACAATACAGGTGATCTCAGATGAAGAAAATTTGAACAATTAACGCTAGAATATCTCACTTGTATTTACAATCAATGACAGATTCTTAAGTTTGAGCTCCTCACCAAGATTGATTTTAGAGCGTGCCCACGCTGACACATACATATGAACATAAAACTTATAGCTAAATAGAGCGCTGAACGCCTAGAAAGCCTGGTGTGGAGTTCCAACTTTGGAAAACGCTCAACACGATGCCTATTCTTACATTCTACAATTTTTCTAATAAAATATGATTTAATTTCACACATGACGGCCGTCCTTAAATTGGCGCGTCAAGCGCCACAGAACTGTCAGAAATCCTCATGCCCATACAATTTGTATGAAGCATCCCACAATAACGCGGCGCTAACGCCGAGCAAATGGAATTTTCATTTTTGACAGCGCGTTACGTGCTGAAGTTGGACGCAGAAGACTGAAAGAAAGAAAGAGGACAAAAAGGTGAAAGAGGAAACCAGAATAAAAACAATAGGAAATGAGAAAACGTCAAAAATAACCGCGTTTATTTGGGTATAGCGCGCGCTGACACTCGGCGTTAAATAACGCAACGCTTAGCGCTCCAATTTAGGAACGGCAGTAAGTAAAAGGCTTTACATTTAATAAACGTTTATATACTCGTAAGTTTAAATGTATAATTTTTGATTTCAAGCACACCGAAAGCGTAAAAAAAATTCTGATTGCATAGAGAATTTATATAAATGCGTATATCTTGAAGCATGTAATACTTAACGATACAAATTTTCGTGCTGCAGACGCGCAAACTTCTTTCACAAAAGACTTTCGCCAATTTACGAAGAGGCTAAAACTGTTTGAATCCACGCCAGATATGTGGCCACATTCACATAAACTCCAGGCACACCACCTTGGCCACAACCAATGCCCCAAGCCACCAAGCCGACCACATACCAAATGCTGTTGCTCTGGCAAACGAGTGGTGCACCGCCATCGCCCTGCAAGGAAGAAAGCACAGATAATTATTTGCCGAGTAAATACATTTACCACCCATTCACTCACCGTGCACGCATCTTTGCCCGCTTGTCCGCCAGCACAAATGAAACTACTATTGTTGAGTTGAAAAGAGGGTCCGAGTCGTGTGGCCTGCAGCAATGACTGACACGCCGCATTCGTAATGAGTGGCACATCCACCTCCCGTTCTATAGCCTGGTAAGCGCCTATGGGTCCGAAATCGTTCTTACCCCAACCGGCAACATAGCACGTTTGACCTACAAAAGTTGTCGTCGGCAAGCAGACGGTGCCCACCGTAGATTTTGTGGTGAGTGAGACAGCTGTAGCCAGCTGAATGATGGCGACATCATTTTGTAAATTGGCTGCATTGAAATTCGGATGCACATAAACGGCGGCGATGAGCACATCCTGCGCTGGTATGGGTTCTGAAGTACTCGCCGCATCCCATTCGCCGACACGCACCTTGAAGGTTGAAGTGCTGCAAGCGTAAAAGTACGTAAACCAAAAAGTAGGTAAATAATTTGGAAAATTTGAAATCACGAATTATCTTACGAAATATCGTAGACTTTGTGCGCGGCCGTAAGCACATGCTGTGCAGTGATTAGCGCTCCGGCGCCCAAATACACATCACTGTTGGTGAGCAACGCTACAACCCAAGGATATTGGCCGAATTCCGCTTGACCAGCGCCAGCTGGTGCACTGCCAGGGGGTGGTGTATAGCGGCGTCCGCACTGGTATGCACCTGCTTGACAGCAAAGTGTGAGGCCGTAATTGCAAAAGGTTGGTGGACCAGTAGGAAATGTCGACTGCATGGGGGAGAAGAAATAAGAAGTTTCGAATACTCACTTATCAGTTAACGAATTCTTGCTTCACTTACATTGTTCACGATTCGTATGTCGATTTGTCCGCTACCATCATTGTTTGGATTCGGGCATGAACCGGGTGGCACACAGATGCAGTACGATGTGCTGCTGGGCGCCACAGTAAATGGCGATATGCTGCCGACTATCAGTTGGCGTGTCATAACTGCGAATGATATTTGCGACATTTAAGTTAATATTAAAACTTAATTTTTGTGAGAAAATTGTAGAAAGGATCAGCTAAAATTTGAGTCCTGGTTTCAAAAGCGTTTATGATTTTTGCGGAGATGAGCATGAAACGTTGTTAATAGACGTTCAAAGTGCACATAAGAAGGCAGCACAGGAGACGCGTTTAATGAAAAAGAAGCCAGGAAAATTTATTTGGATGAAGCTCATAACCCTACACTTGATGAAGGAGAGATAAGAACAGCAACGAAGTGACTAAAAAATGGCAAAGTCTCCAGAGCCGATAGTAAACCAGCAGAGCTGTTCAAGGTCGGCGGCGAGAAGCTGGTAGCGCGTATTAGAGGGTTGCATGAATTAACTCGAGTTTAGCGCAGCTATTATAGCTATTGCCTTCCGTGTTCTGTCCTCAATATTGTATCCCTATTTTAGCTACCAATATATTATGGTATATTGTTGATAACGTCCTGGATGTGTAAAGTTTAGATTGAAACTAGTTATTGTAGGTATTGTTATGTGAGTTCACAGCCTCGCTAGGTTAGGTTAGGTTAGGAAAGGTGGCAGCCCCGTGTAGCCGGAGCTTACTTAAATAATATGAGTTTGTCCTTTGTGATACCACAATTTCGAAAGGCCCCCTAAACTTTATCGATAAAACGCTGCGAGCCGATTCTGTATTTACGAATTCGGCTAGTCTCAATGCCCCAGAGCTCCTCGGTGCTATTTAGAAAGTGTGAGCCAAAATACTTCAACCTTAGCCTCGCAAACGCTGGGCACCTAAGAAGTGATGGCTGTGGATTTGTGAGTGTGAGGAGTTCTTTCGACCGCCTCCGATCCACCCTCGGCCAAAAGAACCTTGCGATCGCGCATGTCGTGGCTTTCGCCCATCGTTCGCTGAGTTGACATGAGGCCCATTTATCCAAGAGTGTAGCACAAGCGATCAATGGCACCCCCAGCCGCCCTTATCCGGTGATAACGTTTCCCGAGTACCTTCCCAGGCCAATTCGTCAGCCACACAGTTCCCCTCAATGTCGCTGTGACC
>JAPVRG010276085.1:2459-12722 GCA_029783565.1 Rhagoletis cerasi
ACATCCACAAGCACTCGGCTGCCGAAAGGTCATAGCTGCAAGGACACTAGATCTAAGGAAGCATTTGAACACTTTCTTTAAGAACAGTGTTACCACTTAGATATGTGTACTAACTATATGTACATCTATATCAGTGTCCGCCAAACACTTTCCTGGGAAACGAACTATATTCGGCTTCTCACATGTACACAATCGGCTTCTTACACGTATACAATCCGAACATCAACAGAAAGAGTAAAAGAGCAACAAATTTTATTTAGTTGCATGCAAACAATAGGCGAAGCAGGTTGATGTCGCATTATTGTTGAATAAAGCGCATTACCACCAACATATACTCACTTTTTGTTACAAAACTAATACATTGTCATTTTTGACTTTTCTCTTTTTGGCGGACACTGATCTATATGCAAGCATTTGTGTAAATGAGCATTTGAAAATATTCTGAGTAAGAAAAGGAATAAATCTTACACACCATTCTAATAACATTCTAAAAGTACTTAAGAAAACTTAAATTATGCATATGTAAATCCGGGTTGCCATTGACTCAACTCACTTGCAATTTTGTAAAAATTCAATTTGTAAAATATTTCCAGATGAATATCAAACAGTAGGATTTGAAAACCATTTAAACCAATAAAAGTTTTTTAAATAGGGTTGCCAACTAAAAATAATTTTGTTTGAGAACATTATAAATTGTTAATAGTTTTTGATAAGATTGCCAACTCAAATCGAAATTAATCTGTTTTATATTAAAAAAAATTTTGTGGGAAGGTTTTAACCAAGGCATACTTATAACAGGGTTGCCAAATACGAAATTAATTAAAAATACCTCAACAGTTTAAATATAGAGAATGTACCGACCTAACTAAAAATAAATCATTAATTTGACTATGAAAAGTGAATAAATATGCATATAAAACAAGGGAATAATTTAATAAAAAAAAAATAAATTAAAAAATAAACACGGTGAAATAGTATCAGTTTATATATAAAAAATATGTCAAAGTGCGACTCAAACAATAGATCAAAAGGAGTTTGAGAACATGTTCACTTATCAAAAAAACTATTTTAGGGTTGCCATGCATCGACCTAATTAAAAATAAATCATTAATTTGATTATGCAAAGTAAATAAATATGGATATAAAACAAGGGAAAAATTTAAGAGAAAAAAAATTAATAGGGTTACCAAATAAAAAAAAAAACATAATAAAATAGTTTACTTATAAGAAATTAACAAATATGTTTATCAATCGAAGAGATATGTTTCACCACATTTTCAGTTGTTAATAATTTTGTTTTCGGGTGGCCAAGTAAAAAAAGTTTAGTTGACATTTAAAATAAAGTCTACATACATAATCTACAACACTGTTCCTCAAGATATGTAAGTATTTATGTACATACACCTGCTTGTCTCATTGGAAATGAAACTGCACTTTTTACAACTCAACGCATTTTTTGATTGCATTCGAAAACAAAAACAAAAAAAAAATACTTTAGCGCGAAGGTAAAAGAGGAGTATCTCATTACATACACAAAAAAGTGCTTTGTTTTTCCTGACATGAGGCGTTAGCATTAAAATAAACACAATGTCAGTCGAACGCACTTGCCGACACACACACATTGTACTATATAAACACATAAATAAGCTTTAATGACTTTTTCTGAGTAAATGTCAATGAGATGCTCCCAACAGCTGGGCGACAAACAGTTGCACAGTGTCACCACGTATTGTCACCATTGTCTGGCCTCTGTACTGCAGTTCATGCGCCCAACTGTCCAGCTGTCCAACTGTCCGCCTATCCAGCTGCTCTACGTCTATGATATGGCCATGACTGTCCATCTGCGGCTGCGGTTTAAGAAATATTTTCTTTAATGACACTCATGCTCATAATTTTTAAAGGCGACAAAATTTTCAAAAAAGGAACGAAAAAATCGAGAAAAATATGTACATAAGTTAGTAAAAAACCGAGCAGCAAAATTGATGCGTATTCGCTGCAATAAATCAACATGAGGGGCGTTTATGGGCAAAATCCACGAGCGAGAAAAAAAAGTTGGTTTCCAAAATGAAAACGCAACGAGAAAAAAATGCAAATTTTCAACAAAAACAATTTGCCTGGCAGCGCGGGCGCGGGCGCGAATGCGTGTGCGTCAGGAAAAGTTGTCGTAGAATTATTACAATTCATATTTGACATTGTCACAACAAAATGAGTTAAGCGCTGTGCCTTGTTGTTACGTTGTTGTTGCTGCTGTTGCCGCTATTATTTACAATTTTTATTTTAAATGCTGCATTGTTATTGTTTTGCCGCGCGCGGGGAATGCTAAGGATAATACGCCACCACACAGTGGGTGATGGTTGATTGTCTGGTCTGCGGCTCGCGTCATTGTCCCTATGCGCGTCAGCGGCAGCGGCAGCGACCCACCGCTTCTTCGGCGCGTCTGTGTGTGTGTGTCTGCACAGCTTCGTTTATGCATTTTTGTTGCTCGCTATTTATTGTCATTGTTGTCAACAGATTTGATTTGCGTTGATGAAGGTGCTCGTTGGCGCATTGTTTTGTGAATTTAATAAATCTCCACATTCGCTCTTCAGCCTTATTTATTGTCGTTTATTTGTCATTCACAAATTCTTTTTTTTTTTTGATTCATTTTAAAGCTTTTCGTGTTCTTCTTTCTCATAATTTGAGCTCATAATATTCTTTGATTGATGTGACAGTGTAATTAATTTTCGCCACATGTTCTCGCTCTCTCGAACGGTTGGGAGGATGGGCAGTGGCGGCGTCCACTGTCGAGGGTTTAAGTGGTTGCTGAGCCTTGTCGGGATGATTGACTTTCTTTGCGTTTGTTGTAAAGGTATTTTTAATGACAATTTTCACTTTTATTGTATTGCATGTAGTGTGTATTGTATGCTGCACTTTTATTATTATTTTATAATTAAAAATGGAACACGCTGCATTTTCCGTCATTTCATATGATTGACGTCGCACATGTGTATGTATGTACACAAACATATACGCACAAAGTCAGCCTTTGGGGCGGCATTTGCATTGTTTTCTTACGTTGCACTTTTTAATTGCAATTTTTCCTACACTTTGTCACATTATTGCCATTTTTAATGATTCGCTTTTGTTGTTGTTGCGTAGTGGCACTTGCTGTTGGCAGTCGGCGTTTGGCAGGAAGCGCTTGCTACAATGTAGCACGCCTGCAGCAATCTATCAACAGGACTGCCTGTCATTTTCCTTAATCCTTCGACCATAATGAAGTAAATAGTGTGTTTCGCTTAAATTGAAAATTATTTTTAACCCACGATTCCTTGGAAAAAGTCATTCATTTATACATACTTACATACATTAACACATACACCTATCGATCCATATACATATACGCACAGAAATTCATACATACATATATGCACATATACTATACATACACACTTGCATACACAAACATTTGCATATATTCAAGCATTTTCATTTATTCCCGTTGTTTGATTAATTTTCTTGCCTCTTTTGATTTAAGTATACTACTTATGCGCCTGAATGGGTTTATTGCCATCTGAGCGCAAAATTTATTTGATTTTTTTTTTGCAAAATGTGTAGCGGAAGATTTAATGGTTTTGTGTGTGTGGGAAATTATTTGCAAATAAATTAAAACTTAGTATAAACTTTTTTTATATACATATTTTATGTCTACTTCATTTTGCTGATATCTAACAAATACGATTTCCTTAAAAAATTATAAAAGAAAGAGGATATAAAAATTGTATTCTTCTTCTTCTTCTTTATTGGCGCTGTAACCGCCTAAGCGATTTTGGCCGAGTCCAAAGCAGTTTTTAAAAAACTAACCAATTAGTAAATTTGTCAATTCGGTGACTGACAGTAAATTTCTCTGCATAACATTTTTCTGGGAGGAGTAAGGCATATTCGGTCCCACAGTCGGAAAACTCAGACTTCATGACAACACCTCCGAAAACGTAAAGATTTTGATATTTACCTGTAGAAGAAAGCGACGCGAACGACAATTGGGCGGTAACAGATGCAGAAAGACGTCTGTGCGAAGAGTTGGAGATGAGTACAGGAAGAAATCCGGCTCGGAAGTCTTATCAGAAAAAATGCACTTATTATATGGTTTCAATACTGGGACTAGTTCCTACAGAGGCGAAAATGGAAAAGTGACAACAGTCGCCCAAAGTACACCTAAGATGCAGACGGAGCACTTTTAAAGATTTTTGAATGGCGACACAGACTGCTGCTTGGAAGGTTCAAGTGCCGAAGGACTTCTCTGGAGTTTCTATGGTATTTACGACAGCATACAAATTTGGCTTGAAAGTTGAGTCACTTCCAAAGTAGAGCACTTCTTCAGTGATGGAATCCGAAAATTACCTGATTGATTAGCAAGAGGAATAGCTTCAGATAACGCATAGTTCGATTAACAAAAATGTTTTAAGACTACAAAAGCTCAACATCTAATATATTTTGGGGTACTTACGGGACGCTGTCTTAAGCATTAAAGTTAGGGCTGAAACTCCGTGCAAAATACATGACATTAGATGAAGGTAACTCTAAAGTTACATTAGAACAGCCCCAATATAACCGAACAGCATTTGAAAGATCACGACTGATCTGCCTTGCCTCTATTTCTTTAACCTAAATAAAGAAAATTGCAGATCGAAGATTAATAAATTCTAGGACTAAGGCTTAAGCTTAGGAGTAACGCTTAAGCTTAGGCCTCCACTTTCTTGGTAATACTAAGGACTAACTTAGTAAGATCCAACGGATGAGCCTTTACGAATCTTCGGACGTAGTTTTCTTTGCGATAAAGTTCTAACAGTGGGCTGTAACCTCCATGAAAGTAGAGCGCAATTTGTGTAAATTTCAGGAGCGCACCCTACCGAGCTATCTTTTCTTTTTGGCTTATAGCTACATTGAAAAGAACCACTCAATTACTTGCCAGTCGAAATCGCTTAGCATATTTGCGATCCGAGTATCTAGAAGATCTAAACAACCTGAAACGTAAAGCGGTTATCTCTGACTTCACGAACCACGTAGTGCTGGAGGCATCCTACTTGACGAGATCAATATTACTATATTCAACCCAAATTCCGATGATACAGTATGTTCAACACCTACAAAACCATGTTAAGTCCTATAATTACAGGCACGTGCCCATTATGTGGAAATCGCCTAAAATAGGTCACCTATTTATCTGCGCCGTATTCACATATGCTTCCCATCTGACATCAGATTCGCTTTTGCCCCAACCAAGCAATTAGGATGGATGAGTCAGATAGGGAATATAGGAGTTTGAGAGATATCTCTGCTATAACAACAACAACAATAATATGTATATCTTATACAGCTTATATTCCACGAAAGATAGAAATATGAAGAGACTTTTATTCAAATATTCTCGGTGAGACTAATAACTTTATTTCACAGATTCTCGTACAAACTAAATATGTTTAGGATTCCCGGCAGCAAAACTTATTAGATTTTGGACAGTCACTTACCGTATTTCTTACTTGCTTCTGTTTAGCGACAGTTAGAAAATCCTCTAAAGATCTTTGTGGCTAGGATCTTAAACCTTGCTCTATGAAGTCACTATACCCCATTTCTAGGCAGCTACTATCTAGTATGCTAGATCAATAACAATAATTTTAAAACAGGCCCGGACAAGAAAGTATTTTACGCAGTAGCCGCTTGATAAAAAGGCTCCTCTGGATGGTTAATACTATGTCTACTTTATGACGAGTTCTTTTGGAAAAGTTATGATCTTAAAGACTTACCATGGGTAATTATTTCTACTTCTTTTTCGAGGAACGAAGGAGAAGACACAGTCTTGGAAGTTTACTCTAACACTAATGTTATATACACCGAAGGCTCCAAGCTGGAGCAGAGGTTAAGAAGGTGAGTGAGTATGAAGGGTGTTTCAAGCTGATTTGATTGGTATTAATTAAATAAGAAAGCTACATACTTGACTTACCCTAATATCGATATAGCCATAAGTATTCTAAATGAGCTGTACACTATAAGGGTGATTTGCAGCACATATATATATACAAGGTAATTGTGGGTCAGATGAATTGGGCAAGCCGCTTTTTGCGTCCTGCGAACTGTGGCTTAAAACCTACTTTGTCGAAATGCCAAATAGAAGATGGATTACAGAACCATCATGTTAGGTAGCATGTTAAATCTGGCATAGACTGGACTAAGATAGTTCCAGTGCCCTCATCCTCCTGGAACACCCTAAACTCAGAATGCCTAATGGGAATAGACACAGGCTTTCCACTTCTGTCGAGACGAAGAGAAAATCCAAAACGTCGAATGTCGAACATTTCTTCTGCTACTGTCCTAGGTTGACGTGACTCAGGCAACGATAACTTGCAATGTTCAAGGCTCTATAAATAAACGTTATATATTCTAGGTACATATCGAAAAAAAAGTTCGCCGTACACCCCCTCATATGAAGTGTTTTTGAAAAGCACTTAAAAAAATGTATTTTGGACAAGCCTAGTAGTCGCCCAATTACATTTTTCTTCACATCTTCGGCATTTATAGTCGGATTTTAAAGTTTGATAACCTAACCTAACTAAACTAGCTATTGGTGCCGTTAAGCATAAAATATAGCGGTAGGGAAATACAAATGCCATTCACTCACAGCAATAATCAGAGTCGATTTGTAATGTCTTTTTTTTAAAACAGAACCTGATATTTGATATCATCTCATGACATTGATTAAAATTACTGAAGTGTAAAGCGCTTGTACTCCGCGAGTTCTACAGAGGAATTGTCAAAAAACATCACCTTTAGATTTCTCTCTATAAAATAGAAAATAGTTGATAAAAAAAAAAAAAACACAGCATACCAATGTTACTAACACAACCACATATAAATGACTAAGCTTTATTAGTTTTATTATCGTATGCATTTGGAAACAAGTTCCGTACTCACCTTTGTATAAAATATTCAATAAAAAGTATCCTTTTTTTATCCTTCAGACGTGCTGTTACATCCATAAAATGCCAAAAAATGCAGTTGTCACAAAATAATTTTCACACATACCAGTGCATTTGTAAGTTTATAGGTATGTTATGCACACAAATCCTTTATTGTTTTATGCCATTTTTATAACACGCTTGATAAAAAATTGGCTTTCAAAAATCTATGCAATGCATTTCATAAATATTTACACACTATGTACATAGGTATTTTGCTGACAATTTTGGCACATGATTTAAAAAGTTGATTGTTTCGTTGAATAATATTTCAATATTTTTTTTTTAGAACTGTGTATGTATGTAGGTTCACAAAAAACACGATTTTATTTCAGTATTTACATATTTGAGGTTTGTAAAAAATATTTGTTTTTTCGTTTTTGAAACGCACTTAAATAGTTTTATTTCACTTTTTCTGCATTGTTAAACTAGTAAAAATGCTTTGCTGTAGTTTTTTATTTTTTATTTTAATACTCTCTTCGCTATTGAACTAGTAAAAATTCTGTGTTTTTTAAGTTTTTTTTCTTGATTTTAATATTTAATTTTCATTCCATTTCCTCTTAGCTTTTTTGCTTTTTGGTGATGCACTGTTATTTGTTTTCATAAATGTTGCAACCGCAGTTTGCAGATACGAGTATTTGCGATTATTTGTTTTTAGCACTTTAGTACTATGTTGCGTTTTTGTGTGCTTCTTTTAGTTTACATACAATTTTTTCGCACTCTTCACAATTTTGTTAGCGAAATTATTTTTCCACCATGAACTTTTCGCTGTTTCTTTGTTTTCAAATGCGATTTTTCTCTTTTTTTCCTGTTTTCAGGGTTTTGTATTTGAACAATTTGCATTGCGTTGATTTTTTGATTGATTCTTAACACTTTTTCTTGCATGTAGTTGTACACACTTTTTTGTGTTCACTTCACTCTTTTGTTGCTGTTTATAGTTCGTACATAATTTGTTTTAAACCATTTTTGTTGGTTATATCCTTGTTGCTTGTTTTTTTGTAACTGCGCTGAAAGGGGGTTAAAAATGAGAGAATTTTATTTTAGTTGTGGAAATGCAGCAAAACAAATGCAGTTAGTTTTCAGTGGCTATAACAGCTTTTTTGCGCTTAAAAGAATTCAATATTAAACTTTTTTGTTGGCTTTTATTATTATTTGGAATGGCTTTTGCACTAATCTGTATGCCAGTTTGGCTGTTTGTCTAATTGGAATCACTTGGCGGTGGCCTTCAGTCTTCTGATTAAATCTTTTTGTTTTTTTTTGCATATGAATGCAACTCTGTTGATGTGATTTCTCAATAAAAAATAAAAAATTAAAATTCCTATAAAAAACTAAAATTTTTTAATTTCGAAAAAAATTAAAAAATTATTTTTTATTTTCATAGTTTTCGTTTTGTAGTTTCAAAGTGTGTCTCCACACAAATTTTTCTAAAGTTATTAGTAAACAGTCTGCACTGCATTCAATCACCAAACATTAATTAATTATTCATAATTTTTTTGCATTCTTCACAACAACCACAAAGTGTTGGCGCTAGGAAAACATTTTTAGCTGCCGCACGCGCATTCAGCACATCACGATTCTCATTTGTAGAAATGTTTTTTTTTGTGGCAAAAAAATTGTCACGAGATTAGCTATTTGATTTAGTGCTACTGTTTTGTTGACACTGCGCTTGTTCGTATTTCTATTATTTTTTTTTTTTTGGAGAAGCTAAATGTTTGAATTTTTCATTGTTCTCTTTTGTTGTTGTGCACATACTTTTATGCCCAAGCGCACTTTTTGTATTTTGAAGTAATCTACGTAAAATGAAATGGCGAAGTTATATTTTATTTTTTTCTAATTGTTCCGGTTCGATTTTGGTTTTCTACAGTGTCAATACGATTCCGGAAATGCACCGGTTTTCCTTCAAAATTTAGCTTATTGTCAATTATGAGGTACCTATAAAATATCGCAACTTTAAGTAAAAGAAAAATATTTTTCCAAAAAATTTTTTTGTTAATTTTTTTTAAAGTTTTTTTTTTATAAAAAAAATATCTATTTATTTTTTATTTTTTGATTTGTTTATTCGCTCTTGCTGGCGAAGCAGTTCTTTTAAATTATTTGAAATTGTTTTCTTTTTCACTTTCTCAAGAGTCATGCGGAATTCATTTTTTAAAAACGTTTTTGATTTAGTTTTTTGTGCCTCGGCAGAAATCATCCACTTAGTGAAAAATTTTTCACGAATTTTTTTTTGTAATTATTCAACAGCAAAGATCAGCTTCATGCATGTGTTTCTTTTTATTTTTGAAAAGTTCTTGGTCACATTTTAAAAATCATTGCTTACACTTTATAGCTGAACATAAATTCTCACCGTGATATTAAAAAAATCTAAATTGTAGTCCTTTTTTTGCCGTACTTATTTTTATTATATATTTTGTGATTTATTCGAATAAATACGAAATCATCACTAACATTTTCTTTGCGAAATAAATTTTCATCCTATTATTTAAAAAATTTTGATTTTAGTATTTTCCTTGAGAGTGGAAATTTTAGGACTTTCCTTTCATCGAAATTATGTTCTTACTTTTTCAAGTTTTTTAGCACATTTTAAGGAAAATATTGCATTCATTTTTCTCATTTCAAAATAAAGCATCAGTTTTAAAGTTTTTGCAGTTTTGTGGTTTTTAGCATTTCTGGTGTTGTTGTTTTTATTTTTGAAATATGTGCGAGGTTGCTAAAGTTTTTTTACCTAACATTTGCTTCTTAGTTTCCATAGTTTTAAAATAAATTTTTTTATAAAACTTTCCTTTTTACCCAAAAACTTCCTTTAATTTTTTTTTACTAACTTTTTGTTTTCGAGAATGTAATAATTTCAAACTTTTTTGTGTAAAGTTCATGTATGAGAGTGTCGTGTGATAGTTTTTACTCGGCACTGCGTTTATTATTTAATTTTATCTTTAATATTTTTTTGTCCTTTATAGCTTTGAGCTTCCAAATTTCCTTTTTTTACTTTTATTTCAAATTTCTTTTAGGTTTCTTTATATACATCTTTTTTACTAAAATTTTTGTGTAAAAGTTTTTAGCTTGAAAGATCTTTAGCTGAATTTTTTTTACCCTTTTGAGTTAAAAAAATTACTGATTTTGATACCTAGTTTTTAATACAAATTTTTTTTTTAATTTTTTTTCTTGATACATATTTTGTAAACATGATTTTTAGAGATCTTCATTTTTTTTTAACTATCCACCTTATGTAAAAAAGTGTTTTTATATAGATTACATTTTCATAAAAAACTAAAAATGT
>JAPVRG010276088.1:0-13953 GCA_029783565.1 Rhagoletis cerasi
TTACGGATATCCACATCGCACTTCATGATCGAATTGTAGACAGTCTCGTGGATACCAGACGATTCCATGCCCAAGAACGAGGGCTGGAACAAAGCCTCTGGGCAACGGAAACGCTCATTGCCAATGGTGATCACTTGACCATCAGGCAATTCATACGACTTCTCCAACGAGGTGGAGGCAGCGGCAGTAGCCATTTCCTGCTCAAAGTCCAAAGCAACATAGCATAACTTCTCCTTGATATCACGCACAATTTCACGCTCGGCAGTGGTGGTGAACGAGTAACCACGTTCGGTTAAGATCTTCATCAGGTAGTCGGTCAAATCGCGACCGGCCAAATCGAGACGCAGAATGGCATGTGGCAGGGCGAAACCTTCATAGATGGGCACAGTGTGCGATACACCATCACCAGAGTCCAAGACAATACCGGTGGTACGACCGGAAGCGTACAGGGAGAGCACAGCCTGAATGGCCACATACATGGCGGGCGAGTTGAATGTCTCGAACATGATTTGAGTCATCTTCTCACGATTCGCTTTCGGATTGAGTGGCGCCTCGGTCAATAATACTGGATGCTCTTCGGGTGCGACACGCAACTCATTGTAGAAGGTGTGATGCCAGATTTTCTCCATATCATCCCAATTTGTTATGATGCCATGTTCAATGGGATATTTCAATGTTAGTATACCTCTTTTGCTTTGCGCCTCATCACCCACGTAGGAGTCTTTCTGACCCATACCCACCATCACGCCCTGATGGCGTGGCCGACCGACAATCGAGGGGAATACGGCACGTGGTGCATCATCACCGGCGAAGCCAGCCTTGCACATACCAGAGCCATTGTCAATAACCAGAGCACCTGCATCATCGTCACACATTTTGGCAGTTAGTTAAGTGAGTTCTGCAATGAATGAAAGAGAAGAATGGAGAGTGAGTTTATTGTGCGTGAGTAGAAGAGTGTGGATTACTTTACATTAAAATATATGACCTAAAAATGTTCGACAATTTTTGCAGGCCAATGCAATTTGTAAATATCGAGCGTTAACCGCCAAAAAAACTTAAGCGACATTTTTTTCGAAATTTTCTTTTTGATGCAGAAATGCTCCTGGTGCGTCTAGATTAATTTCTGGTTAGGGCTCGATACATATATAAAAAATATAAATATATAAAAAAAAATAAACATATAAAAATGTATAAATATATAAAAAACCCGTTATTTCTTTAATCTTTTCCCTGTTAAATTTGAATTTTTTTTTCATAAAATTTCTCCACTAAATATCTCAAAATTTCGACGTGATACGGGTTTTCTGAAAACGGCGTTATAACCTAAAATTAAATTTACGTGTTTGGCCGTTTAGCTGATATATATTAAAACTTTCAAATTTACCTACAGTATTATTAAATTAAAATTAAATTTTTTTCCTTAAAATTTATATTTTTTTTTACTTAAAAATTTTATAGTTTTCGTCGAAAAGAATTTCTGAAACGCGCTTATGTAGCTCTGGTAGGAATACCTCGGAGGCCGCATAGACTCATTGTAAAACACAGAAGGAGGTTTTCCCATGCTTGTTCCCGCATGTCTTTAAGCCATCCTGATTTTCTAGCAGACTCTCTAATTGAGTTTTCCCAAAGCTCACGAAGAAGTAGTGCGTCAGGAATTTTAGACGATTTCTCCGGAGTGCGCGGCATGGATTAAACCCCCTCTTCATCTCTACAGCTTCTTCGCAATCGTTATACGGGTTTCCGAACCTGGCAGTCATGTGGCCAATGGTCAAGTATCCCGTTTGTATTCATTTGAGAAGCCTAATATTTGTCATTGAGAGCCTCAGTACAGTCCTCTTCTTCGTGCAATGAGCGCAGCGGAGGTTTTACGAACTGAACCGTTTCCCTTAATCATATCTCATATCCCTTTCTAGTACACTCTAGTCGAGGAGAATTCCACTGAAGTCTATACTGACGGGTCCAAAATGGATTGCGATGTGGGTGCGGGGTTGTACTCCGAAACATTGAATGTCTCTCTCTCGTTCCGACTACCGAACTTTGCTAGCATCTTCCAAGCGGAAGTTCTGGGAATCGAAAGGGCCTGCAAAGAATTAGAGAGGAACTACGTAGGAGTGCGAAAAGCATACATCTTCTCAGATAGTCAGGCGGCACTTCTAGCACTTGCCTCACCGGTGCAAATGTGCTTTAAGCTCGACAGCTGAATTAATAGACATCTCCTTCATCTGCGTTCCCGGCCATAGGAACACACATGGAAATGAGAGGGCTGATGAGTTGGCTAAGGCCGGAGCATCTCGAACTTATCAAAAGACAAATGCATTTGCAATTCGTACGTATGGCTGATGTGCGTTGGAACAACCTTCAAACCTTGCAAAACTGCGAGGAACATATGGCCGCGTTATGACAAACCAAAGACAGAAGATCTTCTAAACAGGTCGAGGAAAGATATAGTCAAGTTAACAGCTACGATAACGGGGCATTGACCCATTGGCGAACATGCGGCTAAAATGGGCCTTCCGTACAACCCTTGGTGCTGTAGCTGTGATCTTGTGGGAAGTAAGGAAACGATCCTACACTAACTTTGCGAGTGCCCAGCATTGGCACGAATAAGGCATGACACACTCGGGAGCTTTTCCATCCAAATCTTAGGGAGATCTCCAAATGTACCACTACAAGCCTAAATAGATTCATAGAAAAATCCAATTGGTTTGACGAAACCGAATCATGAGATCAGAAAAACATCAAGGACCAAATGGTGCAATAAGCACTAATTGGGTCCTGGGTATATGCCCGAGCGACGTTTCTACCAACCAACACTCGTTCTTCCTCATTTCCCGGAATAGCACTTTGTCTCAGCACCCAGTAAATATTGAGTATGTGCTGCCAAAAAGCTCTTAAGGATCTTCGGTATTCCCAAATAGAACCCAAGCTCTATCCCTGGTCCATAAAAATTAGAAACATTTAATGAAAAAGCTTCGCAAATAAAAGTATTTCTCACTCTGAGGCGGCGTAGACCTGAAGGCCCTCCATTTGCATGGCAAAATCTAAACGAACACACTGCTACGCCAATGACGACGATCGAAAAGAGATGGCAGCCCAGACAGATAATTTCATGGATCAACACGGGCTATTGATACTAAGTTTTTTTTTCTGCAGTAAAATGTAAAGGCGGGACAACGCACTATCCAATATTTAGCATAATGAAAACGACATTCAATAAAATACAGAACTAAATTTTTCTTCGAAATAGCTCATCGCGGAGTAGGTGTCCTATGTGCTGTGAATTACCCAAAACAGCACTCAGGCTACATGCCTTCGCTTATACTGTTTTCATATTTCCTCTAACCTATTTTGCGTCTGCACGAATTTCGTATAAACCGCAGCCGATTGTTGGATGTCAGTTGTTCGTCTCTCAACGTATCGCTGGCAAAAGCCTCATACCTAATCCTTGCAAAGTCGAGGCAAAAGCACAAAAAATTTTCCGCCGTCTTATCACCTTAAAGATAGGAAGCGCAAGTGGTTGTCATGTGTGCCGATGACAGTCAGGCGCTTCTGCCACTCGAAGTGATCAGTCAGCAACCGCACAAGTATTCTGCAGTCCCATCAGCTCAGTGAATAAAAATACCTAGATGGACCTTTTGAGATGTAGGGCAACATTAGTTTTTGGCGCCTGCAGCTCTTCAAAGCATCGATTACTGTGTGTAAAATATTCACTTAGTTCTTTTGGCTTCGATGGCCCGAAGGTACGAGTGTTACAACTAGTTGGCTTTTGTAGCCAAAAGGTCAGATATCTCCTTGTCAGTTACTTCAACTCAAGTAACCTGACACACAAAGTAAAACCAGTTCATTATAATTAGGTTTATGTAAGTAGTTTAGGAGCTATCCAGTGCCTTGAGTTAAGCATGGCAGATACTATTTTCTACGACTTAGTCCATGGCTTTAGGTACTGAAAATACTTCGGCTGAAATACCGTGGCATATTCGCGAAGGGGGTAGTAAAGATTTCCCCCTTACTTTCGATATAGACCACAGATTCTAACCCTGTGTCAGTTTTCTAGCCATCAGCAAAGATTCCTAAGGCAGTCCTCAGCTTGAGGGAACTCAGCTATGTACCTGGGGTATCTTCAATAAAGTCAATGGTGTCGTACTATTTTTTTGCATTGAAAAAATTACTAAAGTCTAAATATCTGCCTCTGTATTTACTGCACACATTTGCAGAACGCTGTTAGGTCTTTGGAGTTTTTTTGTCAAAGTTGATATCGGGATTACACTTCCTCAATCTTTTTAGTTCGACAGGGCATTCATTTAAAAAGCAATTCAAGCAGACAGCCTGTTTAAGTGCACTGAGAAAAAAGTTAGCTAAATATATTTCTCTCAACACAAGATTTGGTAACTATAACCAAATATTGTAACTATTACCATATTATGTGTTGAGAAACACATATTTAGTTGACGTAACTCAAGATGTAGAAGAGGTTAATCCTATCAATGATTTTTGCTGGCACTTCCTGACTCTTTTTACTGCCAGTTTTTCAGGCAATATTTTCTTGAAAAATCTACTTAATTACATTTGTTTAGAGTACTGAGAGGTGTTGATGGTATAAAAAGGTAATATTCCTTCAAATAAGTCCCTGCTCTGTATCAGTAAGGGGCCTAACTCTGGCCGAGTGCCATTGTGGATGACACCATCGAGATAATCTTAACAAAAAGTTTAGTTCGGAAAAAGATGGTTGTGAGATTGGGCCTATGCAACTTTATTGGATCTCGGGACAGAGAGATGTAGATGGTAACCAAGGAGCCGATGATTTATAAAAAGAGGGCATACTCAGTCCATGTGAGGCTCTATTTAGCCAACCAGCGGTATTTAATCTAAGCTCCAAATGCGAGATACATAATTTTATTTAATGCCTAAAGTAGCAAGCGTCTCACTTTAATGTTGAATTATTTTTATGATCGAATCCCAACTATCCTTGTTCTTATTTTTCTGAGCTGAGCGCCAAAATAGCATTTAAATTTCCTCTTTGTACTTCAAAAGGAAATTAAAACCGAAAAATTTGCTGCCATTTCTTAAACTAATTCTGCAACTTATCGTTTCATTTTCATTTCAATAGCTTTTATTTCAACTTTGTTTCAAGTACAGTTGCCATTGTAATTAAAAAAGTTACGAAAAATTGGTTGTTGCACCAAAATTTAAAAAAAAAAGTACCACCCAACTGTTAATTTTTGTAAGAGTATTTTGGTTGGCTGCTATTTTTAGTACTCGATTGCGTAAGCTTTCACTGCGTATCGCAATCGCGCGGAGGACACACCCTACTTCATTGCATAACTAAAAATTAACGCCAGGGCGAAAGCTTTGCCAAAGGCGCCAACACAAAAAATCTAACACTAAGGGTTTTAAAAAGAAATTTTATTCTTTTAAGTCCGACATTTATGCTTAATTGAAAATTGTCACTGTTTCAATAAAACTGTACTGAATATTGGCAGAATTTTTTACTTTTATTTTTTTTAACGGTTCATTCACTATATATAGATAGACACTGGGGTATGATAATTTAATTTTTTATGCACTGAAATCCTTTCTAGGAAGGCCCTTAATATTCAACTGCAATCTTCATGCTTCGTATTTTTAAATTGTTATTTGTTTTATTCCAAAAATGTTTCTACTTTTTTTAATATTTTTAAAAATGTCCCCTTGCTTGTCAAATTTCACTTTCAACCACTCTTTTTTGAATCGCAATAACGTTTTTCGGTAAACTATACCATTAGAGCACACTTTTTGTAACTGTCTATCAGCAGAACCGTTTTACCGTTAAATATAATTTTCTACGATTTTTTCAAATTACCGTATTACCTTGAGGCCAACAAACGAATACAAATCGAACTGTGTGTTCTATGTGTGAACTCGATTTTTGTTTAGAGTTTGCTCGTGTGGGTCCTTGCTGGCGCCCTAACTCAACAACAAATGGAATGACGATCGCCGTACAGCGCCTTTATATCACCACTGCGTTGCTGCTGTTGGCTTTAGGCAAAAAAGTGCATGGCAATTTAAGGCAAAAATTTCTGTGCGCATCTCGTCAGCGGAACGAATGGAAACGAAACGAAATAACGATGGCGAATCTAAAATAAATAAAATGAAGTGACAAACACATGCGCATAATTCAAGCGCATACAATGCAAATTAAAGGGTGCATTATAAATACAGAGAGAAAAGCGTAATTGCAAGCGCACTACATAGTTGCCCCTTTCTGCGCAGAGCGATTAAGGCAATGGCTATTTGCTCTAACCGCATTGCATTATCATTGGTTCGCTTGTATTAGTGAGCTGCCCACACTTAATGGCCCAGCTAAATAACGGTGCACTGAGTGTGTTTGTGTTGGCGCTGGCAGTTCAGTACTTTCAGTTCTTGTGCTACTCATTCCATATAAGACGTGTGTGTTTTTTGTGTGACAACAGTTTGGTTGCTCATACGACCCTGCGGCCTTTCAATCATGTGTTGAGTTGGTGATGAAGAGTTTTCTATGCGTCATTTCCGACCCTAGAAGGATACATATGCAAGCAAATTTATATGATTTATTCATGCAAAAGTAGCATATTTATTACACAAAGCTTTGCAACGATCTAAATTTATAAATTGTATCTAAATAATAGTTTGTTTGCATGTCTTTTATGCATATCTATGTAGTTCATTTGATGCCGCTGTAGCCGAGTGATTAGAAATGCATACTATCACTCCGCAGGGCTAAGGTTCGATCCCTGGTCAAAGGAAAATAAAAAAAAATAAAAATTTTATAGAAAATGGTTTTTTTCTATACAGCGGTCAACTCTCGGCGACAATGGCGAGCCTCCGAGTGAATTTCTGCCTTGAAAAAGCTTCTAATAAAATCCATTTGCTGTTCGGAGGCGGTCTTAAGCTATAGGCGGGCCCGTCCATATGGGGGTGGGTCGGTAGTGTTTCCCCCGGGCCCGGAGTTTTCAGTGCCCCGGATCATTACGAAAATTTAGTTGGATGATTAAAAAAGGGGGTAGGGGGCCCGGCACATTTCTAGTACAGGGGCCAGATTTTCTTTTGATGGCCCTGACTGTAGGTCCCTCCATTTAACAACATCAAGACGCACACAACAAATTAGAGGAGAAGCTCGGCTTATTATCTGTTTGATAAAAGAATTTTTTCTGTTAAGGAATTTTCAGACCTAGGAGTGATGTTTGATTCGGGATTTACCTTCATTAACCACATTAGCTATACAATTCCTAAAGCCTACTCTTACCTTGCTTTTTTGAGGCGCTATGTACACTCGAAAAATATTACTCTCCGGTTCGCTCAAGGCTGGAATACGGCTCTTTAATCTGGAATCCAATTTACTCAACTCATTCCTCTAGATTTGAAAGAGTACAACGAAGCTTTATTCGCTTCGGTCTCGAACCACTCCATTTTAATGATCACCTACCATGTTATGCGGCCCGCTGTACGCTTATAAATCTGAAATCACTTGGGTCTCGGCAATCTATTCAATCGCTGCTTTTCATATACGATGTTATTAATGGCTTAGTTGACTGTCCAGAGCTCCTTGAGCAAATAAATTTCAATATTCCATATAGAACTTTACGCTCTCATTACCCGTTTCATATTAAAGTAAATTAAGCTAATTATGACTCCATTTCAAGAGCTCTCATTGAATTTAACAGAATTTCTAGGAGCCTTGATCTGAACTTCGCTTTTCCGAGATCTCGTTTTGGTTCATTACTAGAATCAACGTATTCTTAATTATATATTTTAAATATCGAATTTACGCTTAAGACGGAAGTTTGTATATCTAGTCTGTGAGATTTTTAAATCATAGACTTAATAAATGAAATGAAATGAAATGAAATGAATCTTTCTCTCGAATACTCCAAGGGCCGCCTCATCGGATGTTGTCATTGTCCTCTGTCTCGCTCACACTTTCTAAAATGACTCTCTACATCTCACTCAAACTAGAAATGCCTTAAATGTTACGGCTTCATGGAAAGTCTTGGGTACACTACAATCGGTTTAAGTAATTAAGAAAAAATTTCGAAAACTGAGTTTCTTTACAAAAAACAAAATTGCTCATAATTTAAGAAACAATCTAGCAAGTGTCGTACCATTTTGGAATCCTTACTAAATGCGCCAACTTTCATAGTTACTTGCCAAAACTAGGGTGGTACATTTTTTTCAGTACAGTCAGTTGAAGTTGGGCGAAGCATTAAATCTCAAATTTTTTTGGGAAAAAAGTGTAACTTTCTTCCAAGCTAGAGCAGTTGGCTATAAATTTTAGACGACAATTTACAGAAGCATTACTCAGAATTGCATAGTGAAAATAAAATTGAGAAAAATTAGAAGTTTGTAGTAACGGGAATAAAAAACCATCACAGGGTTTAGATTTTTGTTTTTTTTTTTGAACGCTTATATTTTAAAAAATACAAGAATCGATTTTCATATCTTTTTCTTATAACTATTATGACCTGGCCTGTCACCCGTTTCCGGCTTGACGTCGACTTCTGGGACACCCGGTATATAAAAATGATGTCCGTTAGTCTCGCTAAAACTCGAAAACGGCTTGACCCATCTAAATAATTTTTTTTATTTATTCGGTATAATACCCGGTTGGTTTAAAAAGGAAAGAGCTGTCACATATTTGAAAATTTGAGTAAAAAAAAATATTTATTGGACCAAAAAGTATTGGGCAGGCACGGGTGTCAAAAGAAAAATTTTTAAGACGGCTTACAGTCTTAGGAGGGTTGCCACCTGTTTTAAAAAATGTAATTTTATTTAGTTTAGTTGATAAGATAAATTACATATTACAATATGGGTGTCGAAAATATTTTTGACGAGGGCATTCACCTATTTGAAAGTTTTAATTCAATTAAATTCTTAGGAGGGTTGCCACCGGCTTAAAAAATTTAATTTTATTTAGTTTAGTTGATAAGATAAATTAAATATTACAATATGGGTGTCGAAAATATTTTTGACGAGAGCTGTCACCTATTTGAAAGTTTTAAATCAATTAAATTGTTGATAAAATAACTTAAATTATACAATGTGTGCATCAAACGAAAAGTGTTTGAGAAACCTTTGTTACGAATGTTTTTTGAAAGGTTGCCACCAATCCAAAAGCCGAACATTAAAAAAATTTAACTGGGACCATAACGGTTATGATCTTTATAATAAAAATTCAGGGACCGTAATCATTATAAGTTCTATCAAAAAATTTGATATTTAATCATTATGTCAAGGTTTTAAAATTTGGGATCAATAACATTAACACATTTCTGAGTTTTGTATCGCTCAGAAATAAAAAAAAAGTCGACACGATTTTTATTTTTTTGATCAAAAATAAAACCCATTTTTTGGTTGTTATTATTCGCTCTAAACTAATGATTATTTTATGAGTTTTTTTGTCTTTCATCAAAAATAGTGATTATTCTTTGAGTTTTATTTTTGTGATCGAATACTAAACTCATTTCGTGAGCGTTATTTTATCTCTCAGATATAAAAATGAATATTTGAGTTTTATTTTTTTCGGCAGATCGAAAAACTCAAAACCCCACACTGCTTTTCTAATAAGTGTTTAGTGGTAGAAATATTTTGCTATGCACTCGTCAACATGTGCACTCAAAAATTCCAACAAATTTATCAACCGTATTTTTTCTTAATACATACATACATATGTATATGTATTAGCATATAAATTTGTTGTAATTTTTGAGTGCATAGCGAAATATATTTACTACTACACCTTTTCCAATGGTACTTCAGAAAACGTCAAATTTATTTCAGAAAGTGTAAAATGTACTTCAGAATAGTCAATTGTACTTCAGAAACCGTAAAATGTATTTCAGAACAGTCAATTGTACTTCAGAAACCGTAAAATGTACTTCAGAAGACGAAAATTCGTAGAAATTGTAATTATTTAAATAGTATATATATTATAGTGATTTTAAATATATCTACTTTTTAATATATTTTAAAATTACAAACACATTAGTTTGTTCGCAATGTTTATTTATTTAAGAATGAAACAATTAATTTATTAATGCACATTTAAATTATGTTCCAACTGGCATATCAAATAAAGATAGTGCATCTGGGTGAAAAGTGGCAGAATGTTCAATGAAAAATATATTAAAAATAAAATATATTTAAAATTATTACTATTATATATACCTAATATTTAAATAATTACAATATGTACATAGTAATTTTCGTCTTCTGAAGTAAATTTTATGGTTTTGGAAGTATAATTGGCTATCCTGAAGTACATTTTACAGTTTCTGAAGTACATTTTACGTTTTCTGAAGTACAATTTACTATTCTGAAGTACATTTGACTGTTACTGAAGTAAAACTGACTATTCTGAAGTACATTTGACGCTTTCTGAAGTACTCTTGGAAAAGGTGTAGAAGCTTTTAGAAAAGCATTGTGGCATTCAGAGTGTTTCGATCTGCCAGAAAAAAAATTTCACTCAAAAATAAATTTTTCTTTCTGAGAGAAACATAAAATAACGCTCAAGAAATGAGTTTTATTTTCTGTAGGAAAAATAAAACGCAAAAAAGAATGACCTTCACTGATCAAAAAAATAAGACTACTAAACGAAAAAAACCACTCGAAAAATTAGTTTTATTTTTGATCAAAAAAATATAACTCGATATATGATTATATATTCTGAGCGATTGATAAAAGTTAAAAATGTAATTATTAATTATAATTTTTATATACATCGCTCAGAAATTTTTAAATCGTATGATATTCCTACAGGACTTAAAAAACATGCACATACCTAAAATTGAAACTGTTCTACGATGCTTGAAAGCTTAAGTAGATACATTTTTTGCTTATATATTAATACGAATACTGTATTTTTAAAAAGTCATTGCTTGTTTATGGTCTAACCATTGAAAATTTTCGGTTCGGCCTTAAAAATCTTTTTGAATTAATTTTGAATTAAAAAGCACAATAAATTTCTATGTATGATAAATAAATTTTCCAAATGACCACACTGCGCAAAAAAAAACATTTTTTGTATATTTTCAGCATACATGGAGAATTAACTAAACTAGCATATAATAAAATTTACAAATATTTCGAATAAAAAGCTTTAGTTTATGCCAAGAAAAAGGCCGTTTAGACCAGTGTGCTTTGGATTGACCAGGCAATAAAGTAGCGGCAATTGAGCAGCAGCGTGGATGATGACATCTTCTGTTGAGGCGGGCTTTTGGGTTTTAGAAGCAGTTTGTGGCGGCTAGTTTCGGTGACGATGGAGCGATCAGTTGGTGAAAGTTTACAGTGAAATTGACGCAGCTTAACTAATTTAAACACAGCGACTTCGTTAGCTAGACCACGTGGCATGAATGGGTGTAAATTTTACAACCCTAAAAGTATTCAATGCGATAGAGGAAGATGCTAGAAGAAGAGGCAGCCTTGCCCTGCGTTGAATTGATTAGGTGGAGAGGGATTTAGCTGCTTTCGGTGGTTCTAATCAGCGGCATCATCAAGTGAAGTCATTAGCCAACCATTACCATGTTTATACCGCGCTTTGACAAAGTTCGCAGTGATTCAAAACGGATGCATAAACCAATTTCAATGCGCTTTGAAATTCAAAAGTGTATTGAAATTTGGTTTATGCGCCCGTTTTGAATCACTGCGAACTGAGTCAAAGCGCTTTATGTGTCAGTATAAACAAGGTACATGTTTCATGAATACATAACTGCAATTACTGCAGATCAGAAAATCCAACGGATGTAAATTGTGTCTACTGATTCGTCCTAAAATATCCCAGGCAATTACATAGTAATTGTTTAAGAGAAGAGTACACCAAAAGGAAGTTTTAAAACAAATACAGTAGTTTGGTTACAAAAACAAAAATCATTTAGGTTGCTTTGCCAAAATACTTTATTTAAGATATTTAAAGAATTTACATGCTTTGTGTCAATGACCATCAGAGTTCTAAACTCTTGGTAAAACTTTCCTCTATTCTAAATTACTTGTAATACTAAAGCACGCACAAACACTTGTCAATGGCTATTGTGGACGTTACAGTTCGATGAACAGCCTAAAACAAATATTATCATTAAGTGAGTGAGAAAAACGCTATGAAAATGGAACAACCAACACACACACCCATACAAACACAAAGGAAAATTGTGAAAGGCTTAAATTAATTTTCGCCGAGCAGCAAACACTTCCGACAGAATTCGTCTAATCGATAAGATCGGCGAGCTATTAAAAAGGCGAGCATAGAGTACAGACCAGCAACAACAACAATACAAGAATGAAAGTGTCGCACAATTAACAAAAGCATGTATGTAATTGCAACAACTAAAACTACTGCAATTACTGCTAGAGCAAACTATTTATTTAGCGAGAATGCAATCAATGCGAAATCACATCGGTGGCAACGATTGCCCTGCATTGCTGTAATTGTTTGTTGCATTGTTGTTGTTTAAGCAATGCGAAAATTGCGAACAGTGTTGATTTTATTTTTTTTAATTGTTTTTAATTTAAATTTACGTTTTTTTTTATGTCTTGTTTGCCTCGCCAACGAGGTGCTTCGCTGCGCATTTTTCCGCTTTTAAATAGAAACGAACCTTAGAAGGACTGATGCTGGCTAACTCTTGGGAATTCTCATTCTAGCAGCTGCAACATTTTATTGTTGTTGCTGCTGTGGCTATTATTTTGCTGGCTTTTTTTTACGCTGAGCGGAATGCTTATGCGTTTTAGTTTCGCTTTTGTTTTAGTTTTAGTTGTCGCCGTTGACAGCAATTAAATGATCAGCCATCGGCCACAACCACACAGCAAATAAATCAAGGTTGTCGGCCTCGGCTATGCCAGTCAGCGTGCAATGCAGCGACCCAGTGGATTTGCTAGCATTTGCCAGCTACTTAATAGGAAGCGAGCGGGCGCGACACATCATCACGCTCGCCAGCGGCCAACGCTTGTGGCTAAGGATAGCTGCTGTGATTTGCGTAAATTTATGCCATAGCTGTGGCGCGTCCATTTGTCTTCGGCTAAGAAGGAAGGAAGACCATTGTTTTTGTACATATTTTTTGTTGGTGCTAATGTCAAGCTTGTTGGTAGAGGTGTGAATGTGTGTGTTGTATTTGTGTCACTTGCTTTGTGTTGTCATCCAATTTGGTGCATGAATTATTGTGATTTTATTTTAAGTAGATGAATGAGTGCATTTCGCTCTTTCACCAGGTTTGCACTGCCAACTCACCACTCGTTTGCTCCCTCATTGATCACTTCAAGATTGTGAGCATTCTGTTTTTTTAGCAATCGATTAGCCATTACTTCCTCGTGCTATTTCTGTTTTGTGAGTTCTTTAACACTCTTTGATTGAAAACAAAAAAAAAGATCGGATGCAATACTTTTGGCTCTTCCTCTATTTCAGATTATGCAACTTTCTTCTTTTTTTCGTTTTAGTAATGGTCTTTACCATTTTTGGCGATTTCTTTGTGCTAGATGTAAGTATGTATGTACATTAACCCGTATCATAATATATGAAAGAAAAAAAAAAAGTCAGTGTCAATTTTATTTGAACACTTGTGTCGAAAAAAAATTGTGGGTGTAAAAATTTTCTTCTCGGCATTCTGTAAAAAAAAGCTAAATCGGTGTTTTCTATAACTTTTTTATTTGATAACCGATTTCTACACATGATATATCGTTGTAAAGGTATTAAAAAAAGCCTATAGTTATATAAATAGAACTATTACGAGGGTAACTCTTTATGTACTTAGAAAGTGGTACTACTAGTGTTTTCCGATGCAAATCTCTATGTCATTGAAAAGTTTGATATTTTTGCAGATTATGTTTCTCTGAAGTCATCTGTCAATTCACATCGCATCATCATTGTTTGCTCTTTGAAAAATTCAATTCATTGAAAAAATGGAATTATCTCGTGAAAATTTTCGTGTGATGATTTTTTACGATTTTCGAAAAGGT
>JAPVRG010276097.1:0-13167 GCA_029783565.1 Rhagoletis cerasi
AAATGGGTGTGAAGACCCCTATTATATTTACTCGTACTCAACCTTTCCTATTGCACTCAGTCAACCAGATAACGAGCCAGCCAACTTTCTTATCTCAGGAATGTTGTATTTATCTATTTTGTGTAATTTAATTGGAATTTTATCGGCTCCACAAAGATAGCATGGAACTAAATCATGAGCTAAAGCTGAATTATATACTTCCTAGAATATAGATATACTCATATGTATATACATATATAAATATACGTAGTGGTAGATAAGGTCTGATTTTATAAGCTTTTCTGAGCATGCTTCAGACGAGTGATAACTCAAATTTTGCGCTGCTTGGAAATATGGATCAAATTTATAGCAGAGCGAACATCAAAATCGCGTGTATGAATAATAAAGAAGGCTTCGCAGTGTAAAATTTTTTTAAATATTTGCTATGAAAATATGTATGCTCACTCTATCATAGATGCTCAGCTCATTTGGTTAGGATAGGTTAAGGTGGCTGATCCAAAATGAGCAGGAGAATAATTAGAGCGAAAAATATCGCCGATTTCTTCCCTTCCTTGCGGAGTTTAACCAAACACAGATTATTGAAAGGGTCAAAAAACTCATCATTGCCTCTTCGTGGATAGTGCCCGCCTTCTTGAGCAAATGGGTTTCCTGGAATAATTCGTATAAAATATCGAAACAAAATATATTCAGACCCTAAGTTTTGTTCGTAGAAATAGTGGCCCTGGTTGACAGTTATGTATTGAACCCAAATAAGCATCTTTATGCAACAAATACTCTTCTTTTGATCTTAGGTCTGACATTTTTTTCTAAGCTAATGTTTGTTGGCTACCGTAGCCGATAGGTTGGAAGTGCGTACCACCACTCGATAGAATCCAGGTTTGATGTTTGAATTTTTAAATGGTAAAAGAAAAAGTTTTTGTTCTGATAGCGTTCCGACTCGGTTGGAGGACGCCACAGTTTTGAATAAAATCTTGGTGAAACAATATTATTTTCTTAGTATTTTTTGCCAGTTCCTTAACTTCGAAGCGGCCATGAGCCTATACATAAGGCGTCTAAATGATTTCTACTTGAGCTTATTATTCGTTCACTGCCAGATCAACTTCTTTTCCAGCCCATCACCTTGGTACGATCCTTAGGTCAGGCCTCAACCAAGGTAGGCGAAAATTCAGAATTTAAGCGAGTTAATAAAACGATTTTTACTTAATTAAATGCAGGAAACATTTGTTTCCACCTGCAGCTTCTCGAAACTCCTAGTTACTCCCGAGCGAAATATTCATCACATGTCTGATTTTAGCTTCGAGGACTGAAATAACTAATTCTGTCTACCTGAATATTAGTTTTGACCTGCCCCAATAATCTGTTCCGAATAAACTCGAACTATAAAGGTTCTTATTTATATTCTACAAAAATGTTTGCCTTTTTATTTTGGTAGAAAAAAACGCCTTAGATAAAGATCATTCACCTCCTGTCTCTTGCTAAGCCTGCTAGACAGAATTTACTCAGAAACCGGTCAATTGCGTTGTGTTCACTGCTGCGCATGTTTTTTATGGATATATACGCCGTTTCAGTGTTGGCATTATTCCACAAGATCTACCGCTCTTTACGAAGGTGGGGGCAGCAAAGAATCATGCGGAAGGTAAGTAGCGAAAAAAGTGCTTACTCCTATTACTACCCTCGAAGCCCAATCTCGCAGTCACAAAGTACTGACAGCAAAACTGTACTTATATAATCTCGGTAACTGACGAGTGCGAAAGCATTACAAGACAATCTATCGGTGTAGCTGAGTTTTCGTCATGAAAGCTGTTCGCAACACGTAGATCATCGAGTCGTCCACAGATTCGTTGAACACGCAGAAGCCCTGTGCAGCTGTGCGATTTTATGTATGCTCCGTTTTCCTGACTCTTCTCGCTAGTTCGCCCTGCTAACTTTTCGCTTTTGGCCACTCTCTGATTAATGGCGATCAAAAAATTTCCCCACATGCGTGAACTTATGCCCCTGGAACTATCCTCCAATCAATGAAATCCAATGGAGAATCAGACTCTTGACAACTAATGCTACCTTGGACTGAGTAGGCAATTGAGAAGTAAAGTCCTGCCTCGACGTACGAAACTACCCTTTGTAAGTCGCTTATCATGCCCGTTGGTATATGGCGCAAAACAATGTACAATGAAAATATCTGGTGAGGTGGCTCTTGGAGTATTCGAGAGAATGATTGTGTGGAATGTTTACGGGTCCTTGCGCGTTGTTCATAGTGCAGCGATAAAATATAGTGGCTCCGCTGGCTTGGCCATGGCGTACGAATGGACACAAACGCTCCATACAACGAGGATCACGACGCTGGTAGCGGAGTAAGAGGAAGGCCACCTCTGCAATAGAAAGACCAGATGGAGGCTTCACATGACATTTCCAATTGACTTCAGTTGGCACAGAAAAGAAACGATTGACGTGCTTTATTGCACTCGATCAGAATCGCTTCTAACAATATTAGCTATAGAAGATCGGTTCTCTAATTTTCTTTCTTTTTTAGTCTTATTCGTTACTTTCATATACATACATGTATCTTATGATTTCAAAGAAGCACGCTTATTCATAAAAAAATTCATAAGAAAAAGTATTTCCGCTTATCTTCCGATATTGTTCACCTATGCGTATATACAAACATACGTATTAAGGTGCTATGAACGAAGCAAGATAAGCAGGCAAACATACTACAAACGTACGTAGAAACGTCTCTGCAATTGTTTGCTTAGTTGCTGTTTATTTTTCGGCGAAAGATGACATCAGTGGCTATTTTTCGCAAAAATGCTAGATGCGAAAGTATAGTTTAGTTGCTGTTGCACAAATGCACGTACGCTCGCACTAGAATAAATGTATGTTTGTGTGAAAAAGCGGATATGAGTATGAGTAAGTGCAACACGCTGAGGTGAATGTGGACCAAAATGAAATTCTCGTATTTGCAATAAAAATTTCAAGTCGTAAAATTGAAGAAAAATAAATACAAAAACCAACTACTTACTTAAAAGCAAAAAGACAGAAAAAAAATTTAAAAACAAAAAAAAAAATGTATAAACACTGCCACTTATTTTTGTATTTTTGCATTTTTGCAGTTACTGCCAAGGCTTAGAGGCGTTTAAAAACTGCAATTATTTATGGGTTTTATGATACAAAACAAAAAACGCACAAAGTCACATAAAAATTGTTTGCTCACTTGGCCGTCTGTCTGCCTGCCGGCCAACCAGCCAGCCAGCCAGTCAGTCAGCATGTTTGCCCGCCTGTCTGAGAATGCATTTAATGCTGCATTGGTTCCCACTCACTGCCCCTCTTACTAGTTGGTTGTGCCGGTGCTCACTTGCTCTTGGCTCCTTTGCGCTGTTTGCCGTTGCGCTTGAATTAGAAGCAAATCAATTCATTTTAGCGGGAGTCAAACGCCAGATAAATTTTCTTGCTTTTTACTTTGCTTTAGTTTGTTAGTTGAAATTTCAAATACAAATGCAAAAAAAAAAAACAATGAAATAATAAAAAAGCACACCGCTTGCCTTTGAGTGTATACATATATGCGAAATATTTAACTACTTCGGTACACTGAGTGCCGGCAAAAAGAACGAGGTACGAAAGAATCCATTAAAATCACTAAGAACCTACAGCCACAAGGTGGCCGACGTTATGTCTGTTTGACTTTGTGGCATGCACATATGTAGGTATGTGTGTATGTGCATGTGCACTGCTGTCTGTCTGTCAACACTTGATTTATGTGCCAAATGGCAGCGGGTGGTGGTCGACGCAATCGTCGTCTACGACGTTGTCGCGCATGTGCAGATATGTTATGCTGCATAGTGTTGTCTGAAGTGGAGTTGAGCAGTGGAGCTGATTAGCAATGGTTCTAAGGAAAAAATTTAGTTTTTGAAATTAGGTCATTACTACTGCTATCACCATTACCATAACCATTTACCATTACCACAACCAATACCATTACCATTACCATTACCATCACCATTATCAGTACCATTACCATGACCATTACCACCACCATTCATTATTACAATTACCATAGCCAATACCGTTACCATTATCATTACCATTATCATTACCATTACCATAACCATTTTCTTCACAATTTTACCATTACCACCATCATTACCATTACCATTACTCTTACCGTAACAATTACCATTACTATTTTTATTACCATAAAGATTTCCATAACCATTATCATTACCATTACCACTACCATTATCATTACCATTACCATTACCATTAACACTAGCATTACCATTACCACTACAATTAAATTTAAAATTACATTTACAAATACAATTAGAATTACCATTTCTATTTCATTATCTCCCACTCCCAGTACCATTACCAAGAACCGAGTAACATACACTTATTCCTTAATACAAAATACCATTTACTGGATACCGCATTCAAAATATCGAAACCCAAGTGTTTACTTTTTAGAGCTGATATTCCTCAGTAAACAGGAAAACAATGGGAGAAATTTGGATCATAGATGGATTTTCTAATTCTCAAGCCCTGCGATTTATTTGGAAGTGATAGCTTGAAGTAGATCTATAAAATTTTCTTCCCCTCTTGTATCCAGAGGTTCTAAAAAATTTCGTTTCAAGTTGTGCTTGACCTAGCTGCTACCAGAGCGACAACCTCCTTTCGTCCTTTCTCTCAACATACCAATTCCTCACAGTCTCACCAAATATAGGTTAAAGGTATCTGAAAGAGTTTCCACTGCTTCCATGAACTAATCTCCTTTTTTCTCTTCCCGTCCATTAGACGGCGGAGCACTTAAAGAAGACTGAACACACAATGGCTTTTGATGGTCACTACCTTCAGTTGTAAAGACCTTCGTGAGAAAGCTTAAAGCAATGATTGCCTTTATTTATCTTTCCCTTACGAGAGAGACTTTTGGAGGACCTTAATAATTCTCGTGGTATTGACCTGTTTGATATCGGAGAGAGAGCCTTCTTTCAATCGTTCACAGCACCAACCGAGTTGAGGCTTTAAGGACAAAACTAGGATATTTCCCATTGCCTCCATGGCCTCACCTCCGTCCGCACTCTTCTTGTCCATCAGCTATTTTCGGATAAATACGTCATTTCGGAATCGATTTCATGAGCTCAAAGCAATGCTTTTCTTTATTTCTTAATCTTCGAAGGGCATGCGTGCTTCTGGCAGTATTTGAAATAGCTGGTGAACTGGTCCTTTCTCTCCACGTACCCAGTTGAGATGTTGAGGACAACTGAAGAAAAGTTTCCATTGCTGCCATCGCCTAATCTCTCCTGTATTCTTCTCATCAATTAGACAATGGTTCCATTGTTCGAGATATTGGACTCACAATGGATTCGGTCATCAGCCGAAGATGGCTTTTCTTGAACTCTCATAGTAAGCAGTTGTAACAGAGATTTCTGGACTGCAAGCGCTGCTCTTAGCAATAAATTTGCCTCCAAGTTACGCTCTGCATCAACTTTTCTGATCCTAAGTTCAGATATCTCACCGCGAGTATTCAGGATCAGAGCGCTGCCACGCGTCCTCACCACGGCCTCCAATAACGCACCAGCCACTAAAATTGGAACATAACAGGCTTTTTTCACAAATATTCAGGCTCTTCGTTTACCACAGCTACTGCTGTGAAAAATGTTATAGCAGACATCAGTGAGCCTTTAACCTTTAGAAACCTTTTCCTGCGTCACTGTTTTAATGATATATCGATGCTTCTTCCCTCAAGAATACAAGAAGGTTGTGCGAGGTGGCCTTAGAGCGCTTTAACAACCCTTTTAGACACATCGGCTTCTTCTTTGCGTAGCGTAATGTCTTTCAACTAAAGGTTGGCATCTTCGACGATCTTCTCGTTAGCCTCTTCCTTTAGCCTCACGTAGCTCAATAAGTGGATAGCGCCATCTTCAGGAAACGGCGTGTTCAAGGGGAATAGTTTGAGTTTCATTATTTTCATTCCGAAAAACAGCTTGTAGCCCACCTTTTGTAAGCGGTCGATACTCTCATCATCCTTGGAATTTATGGCTAGCTTTGCGCGCATACGAAAGGTGTTTCTGTGTGGATGAAAATCCTGTCATTTATGAGAGTCTCAGAGTTTGTCCGCTGTAGGAGGCATCACAATTAATAGAAACTGGTGAATCACCAGCTGTAGTTATTGCTAGCGGTAGTTAACTGTCCAGAGTAATTCACGCAATCATCGAGACTAGCCTCAGATATTTTTTGCTTGCTTTCAGTCCTCATTTAGCTACAGCCAATCCGTAACCGTTATACCGAAACTTCGATAGCCAGTGACTGTTATCGTGTCTACGGCCATCATCGCCACATCGCTCATGCTGCCAGATCTCTTTCCAGCCCACAGTACTTCTATATTATTAGATACATCAGTTCGTTGCTTAGCTTCCAGCTATCCACTAAGCTCATTTCACACAACCGCTAAAAAAGCGACCTCCTAGCGGTTCTGCTCTTTAGATTCGCTTTGATTTTTATTTGATCACTACTTTCGTGCGTTCAACCCATGTTCTGTTGGAGGCCGTTTGTTGAGAATATTTCAAAATCATTGCTATTCTCATTTTCTGCTTACTTTTCAACATTTCTACATGCAACAGCGGCAAGTGTGGTGTTGCCGTCTTAACAGGTTGGCTTTCGTTTTCAGTTTCAAAGAACGAAATAAAGGAGAAAACTTAGCCAAAAAAATCAAGCGAAAGAAGCAAAACATAAAAAAGACTCTACACGGAGCCAAAATAAAAAAAAGATAACGCTGCCAACAGCCACAGATTGCAGTCTTCAGCGGCAGCGGCACTGATTGCATATGCGCATTACTGGTACTGCACGCCCATTGATGAAGAAGCACTTTGACTGAATAGCACGTTGGCCAGCAGTCTCGCTGAAGTTTATTTGTATCGAATCAGCAGGAGCTTAACTCACCACTGTATCACTAGCAGAGTCGGCCATTCAATGCACACTGGCTTAAAGAATATCGATGGCACAAAGGTTTAAAGCGCACGTATGTAGATGCTGAACAGCAGCAGTTGGATAGGCAGCTGAGAGTAGTATAGTGTAGCACGTCAGCTAGTCAATCGGCAGCACGACTTTTAATCATCAAATTGCCGCGCGCATTAAATTGAGCGCGCAGTATTAAGGTATCCATGGAAAAGGCATAATGAAAGGCAGCAAATGTATAAAAAATGTGAGCGTACGCGACCTCTCTTGCTAACTGCGCTGCGCTTTTCGCCTACTGACCACCTTGCGGGCCATTCTTGCTGCCTTTTCGCGGTACTTTCCTACTTCCCATTCAGCTTGAAAATTTTTTTTTCTTTTTACTTCTTTTATTTTGCTTATTTTTATTGCATTGTCGCTGGTTCGACTGCTTTTTTTTAACTCCTTTTTACTCGAATTTCGATAGTCTCTCGCGGCGCTTTCCGATTTTCATATCTCCATGCATCGCGATTGCCACTAGTGTTGCATAGCAGCGCCGGGTTTTCATGGTGGTCAATTTATGCCAGCTGCAGGCTGTTGGCCATTTACTCTCTTCCTTCGCTTCCACACTGGTTTTCCCTTTTGCGGCCGGTCATGCCGCATTTACCAAATGACCCGTATAACTTTGTCTTCTTCATGTCGATTTTTGTTGCTGCTGTCAGTTTGTTCAGCAACTTCCAATTTCTTCCCGGCCAGAATTGCCAGCTCGTTCCCTCCTCTTTTGTGCTCTCGTGCAGCCAGTCAACTGGGTGTTGTTGGTCATGTTCGACCGGCCCCTGCGGCCAGTTGAAGTAAATTAACTTTTAAATTGCGCCAAAAAGTTCGAAAATAAAAAATTTGAAAATAAATCAAAAAAGAAATGTAAGGGGATTGTTTAAGGAAACATGAAAAGGATATTAACAAAAAATGCCGCATAATAAGAAACTGAGACGTGCATTTATTTAGTAACTGATTCCTTTATTACACGCTGCTTTGTTGCCTGCTGCTTTTTGTTCTCAACGACGTTATTGTTAATTTTACTCCACCTTTTTTGTGGGGTCCCACCACTTTTGCCGCTTTAATGATGATGATGCCTCCGATATTTATTGGCTTTTGTTTCACTAAGTTAATTTATTATGTTTTTTACTCTCGCATATGTAGTTATTATGCTGTTCAGAAATTGAAACATTTGCAGCGAATTACATACCTAATTGAAATGCGATTTTAATTGATGAGCTGTCAGGTGATCGCTAATGATCTCTCAATGTACACAGGAAATGACACAACGATCTTTGGGCTGCTTCGAAAACGGCAGAAAGCGGGGAAGGAACTTAGTTTTTGCTTGAATTAAAAGCGATGAAAACCACTTCTGAGATGCAGTATTTAGACGCTTTCCAAAAAAGGAAGTGCCTTTATTTTCATTTGCTGAAATTTATGTAATTATAAAATTATGTACTACAAAATTTTATTACTTCCGCGATTTTTCAAATCTTTGCTGCTCTAAAAAAACGAACAAAATTTGCTAGTGATTGGCTGAACTTCTTCTACGGCTAGTGGTGTACGCCTTAGGGTTGCCACACAAAGGAGAGAAACCTACAGTTAAACGCCGCCTCCGAACGGCAATTGGTTTTATTGGAAGCTTTTTCATGGCAAAAATACACTATGAGGTTTGCCATTGCCTGCCGAGTGGCTACCGCTATTAGGAGAAAAGGTTTTTGTTTAGATGCTGCTCAGACCTGGGATCGAACCTTCTTTACTTACCAATATACCTACCACTTTTTAAGCGAAGAAAGCATCGGGATGTCTGTATAATTAGTAATATACATATTATTATTATTACGGCATATACATAGCGCTGCCACTTAGCTAGATTTATTCTGCTTACCCTTATCTGGTCACTCCAACCTTAGGCTATTAATTAAATTAAGAACTTTGGATGTCATGTTCCATATTCTGGATGGAGATGATAGTCGCTCTCCAAGGTGTATAAGTCTAAGTCGAGTTATACGCTGGCAGTCGCATAGAATATGCTCCGAGGTTTCCTCCTCTAGCCCACAAAACCTGCAGTTCGTTTCATCAGAGAGTCCCATTTTATGTGGATGGTGCCTCAGTCTGCAGTGACCTGTCAGGTATCCGGTGAGAGTTCTTAAGCCCTCGCTCAGAGATACCACGAGAGGGAGTTATGAATCTTTTGGACTGCCTTTTACCCTTTGTTGTTCTCTATTGGGTTGTGATTTGCAAGTCCTCCCATCCCTTAGCAGCTCTGCTGTGTAACCCCTGGATGGACCAAAGAAAGGCTGAGGGCCGATGAAGCGCCGTTGGGCACTGCATTTCGCTCAGCTCTTTCGTTGCCATCGAAGCCCTTATGACCCGGAACCCACCACAGGGTTACTCTGTTACTGACTCCTAGCTTTAACAGTATCCAACACGATGTTTATTGTTGCCCCATTTGTCCTTCTGCGAAGACATTCATGGACACAGATTTCAATTGCGAAAATTTCCGCCTGGAATATGGTTGGGTAAATGCCCATCGGGACGCTTTTTTGAAATCTGGGTCCATATACGCCGTTCCCAGTGTTCCCGTCCTCAAGTTTCGAACCATCTGTGTACCAAGCTTGAGATCCCTCGCTGAACAAGGCGATCATCGTTTTACAGGTATCCCTTTCAGGTATTATTACCTTGCAGGGCTTTGTAAAGGTCAGCTTCGATAGCATTGAGTCTGTGAGTTTTACTACGGGATCATTTATGAATGGTTTTAAAACACAAAAATGACCCCTGAAGTCCCACTTTTCAAGCATTATGTTCGGCAGTCTCAGGGCGCTCCAGCAAGCCTCTTTCTCTATACTTAAGTGTGGCTAGAGGCGGTATGCCTGTGATGCCACCAAGCGCCTCAGTTGGGCACAAGCGCATGGCCCCTGTTATGACCACACAAATCAGACGGTGGAGCTTACCCTGAATGACTTTTGAGTATACACATTATTTCATTCGTATAATTAACACGCATATGCACTTCTCAACCGGCATATGAAATAGTTTGCTGAGCCAAGCGAAAACTGCAGGCGCTGCTTTGCTTATAATTTAATCGTTTTTATTGGGCTACAAAATTTTTGTAATAAAAACAAATAACTCCTATGGAGCAAAAGAACCTAAAGTGGGCTAACGAAAGGGTTGAGAAAAACAAGATCCCACCTGCATCAACAAGATCTACGAAAATATAGCTAAGAGTTTGAGGGCAACCAAAAGTTAAGGACCAACAGAAGCAGAAAAATCTGTGAGCGAATGATGGGGACAGCAGTGCCCAGATACTGCTGTTCCAGACGCCCAACCGCCCCAAGAATGTGGCGACGGCCACTGAGGTAGCCAAGAGGCACTTGATCGTAGCGCTGATCGACCAAATCCATCCAAAATGAGGGATAGCGTAGGAACTTTGGGAGATTGTTGATGGCAAACCTTTGGTGGCAATCCTTGCACTGGTGACGGAACAGCCGGATAAACCCACGCCCTCTTTTGATAAAGCAAAGTGATTAAGGGGAGGCAAAATCCTTGAATGCAATATTTATTACGCTTAAATGAATCGAGGCTGACAAACAGAAGCCGGGAGGGTTCTGGGATGGGGCCAAGTTGCAGATAGTGGCAATCGGGCCTCTGCTCAACCTCATCTAGCAAATTTTAAATACCTTGACGTTTTAGTATTTGCGCGTATACTTTGTATACTTAAGTAAGGTTTCAAGCGTACTAATAGTCTTGCCAATATTTTTAACGATTTTATTTTTTATAGATCTCTATTTTCATTTTTTTATAACTTCCATTTGTTTATTAAGCTGTTGACTAAACGTTTAGTCATAAAATGACTGTAAACTTTGATTACCTTGTCTTGCCACTTATGCTAATAATATGCCAATAATTTTTATGTATTTTTCTACTGTTTTTAATGTTTTAATTTGTTTCTATTTTTCCTTTTATTTCAGACTTGCATTAAATGCTAAGTATTCGTCGCCTTCTAACAATCATATTTATTAAATAAAAAACTCGCTGATTGACAGTGAGTCATATTTTTATGACATATGCAGCTGCCATTTTCGTTAAATGAAATCAGCGCTGAAACAAAGGTACTGTATTAAACTGCATAAGTAAATATATTTATATTCATACATACATCTACTATGTGGGTGGGGCGATATCTAATTAAGAGAATTTAAAAAATCAAAACTGTAAAGAAACGTTAGAATCTGAAATCTAAAGAGATAATGAAATGAAAAAAAAAGTTTGTTATATCGCCTTTTCGAAGGCGTGCTTATACGAGTCCCCTCACATTGTAGAACTTTTAAAATTTTGAGCAGGATTAAAAGGTAAAATTTGCTTGATTTTGTTTTGAGCAGAAAACAAACCCGAATTCTTTTTCTGAGTTTTTTTTCTATGATTTATTTTCTTTTATTTTTTTTTTTTTTGGATCTTCGCGATTTTTTCAACTTTTCAGATTTTTCTAGTGAAAAAAATCACTCACTTTCGCCGTTAGTTTCTTGATCCAAGAGCTTAAGCGATTTTTCGAGATTTTTTTCGGGACTTTTCGAGATTTTTTTAAATAAAAATTAAAAAAGTTGGATGAAACATTAGTTTTGCTTTCAAGTTGCTTAAAATAATAATAATAGATTGGCGCTTACACATATGTTAGTGTTTGGTCAAGCTTCACCTTAAATAAATAAAATTTGTGGCGTGCGCCTCGATGTTGTCACACAAAGGGGAGGCACCCACAGTTTTACGCCGACTCCGAACGGCGATTGTATTTTTAAGATAAGCTTTTTAATGGCAGAAATACACTTCGCCATTGCCTGCCCGAGTGGCGACCGCTGTTATGAAAAAACCTTTTTTCTAAATATTTTTGATGTTCCTTTGACCTAGGGCTTGTACCCAGTTGCTTATGCAGTGCAGAAATAATGAAGTATTTTCAGAAATTTGTTTTTTTTTATTTATTTTTTGTTGAGGATTTTTCGAAAATTTTTATTTTTTTTTAAATTTCGATCTTATCGGGATTGTTCTGAGTTCTTCGAAAAGAAAATAATCGTAAATTTTTTAGACATTGAAAAAATATATTTTTGAGTTTTCGATTCCTTTCGGGACATTCGAGTTTTTTATATGTAGCTGGTTTTTTGGTGTTTCCTAGATTTTTCTAGTAGAATATAACCGGCAATTTTTACCCTAAGTTTTTTAAGTATTGATAAAAAATTAAATGATTTCTAAGTTAAAAAATTATAATTTCTGAGTTTTCGGATTATTACAAAATTTTGAGTTTTTGGATCTTTTAGACTTGTTTTGAAGATTTTTTGAAATTTTTCGGGCCTCTTCAAAATTTTTTGAATAGAAAATGAAGGAAAATTTTTGATTTTCATTTACTAAGCAAAGTCATAATTATTTCTGAGTTTTTCGAGATCTTCGATATTTTAAGCGTTTTTTAGATATTTTGGAATGTTTCAAAATTTTTCGGACATTTTTTGGATTTTTAGAAATTTTTTGAGCCTTTTATACTTTTTGTGAGGAATGAAAAGGTTTCTAGTTTTCTGGGGTTTTGAAAATTTTGATTTTTTTTTTGAAGATTTATTATTTAATTTTCTTTTTTATTTGGATTTTCGGATTTTTCGGGATAGTTTAGAATTTTTAAATTTTCTTTGCAATTTTCGTAAATTTTTTGGAATTTTTCTAGACTTCGGTATTTTTTTTTTTAGCTTTCTATGTTTCTCGTCAAATATATAAAAGTTGCCGAATTTTATGGATTTTTCGAAAATTTCTAGTTTTTGTTTTTGAAAGTACTTATTTTTTGGGTATTTGGGGGTTTTTGGATGTTTCGGTATGGTTCGGGATAATAAATAAACGCAAATCTCTTTTTTTGTAAATCTTCTCCTATTTCGGGAATTTTTGAAATTATTTCACGAGAAATTTGATTTTGTGATTTTTTTTTGCTTTCTGCTACTTTTCGCGATTTTTCTTGATTTTTCGGAAATTTTAGGGGATTTTCGGAATTTTTTAAGCTTCCTATATTTTCCGTAAAAAAACTAAAAGGCTTATTATTATTATTATTATTATTATTATTATTATTATTATTATTATTATTTTTATTATTATTATTATTATTTTTATTATTATTATTATTATTATTATTATTATTATTATTATTATTATCATTATATCATGTCATTCAGGCATGTTTGATAA